>VZTO01016266.1:0-15779 GCA_013400615.1 Syrrhaptes paradoxus | reverse complement strand
ATAGTGCCAAACACAGATATGGATCCAAAGCTTGCAATGGGATGCAGTACTTGCTTCAGCAGAATATTTAGGTGTATTCACCTAATAACTTCTTTCTGGGACTGGTATTCGTTCTGTGACAGCTCTGCAACTTTGAAGTCCTTCTTGAACCTGTGAAAGACTTTCATTAGTTGTCAAGGGTTTTCATTAAAATGTTCTTTGGCTTTGACCTCTTACACTAAGAGCTTACACCCTGTGTTGGCATCCCATGAGAATGGTTTATTCATTGCTCCTTCTGTTCCAGCCTAAAATCTTACAGCTTCTGTGAAGTTTCTTTCTCTTTAAAAAAGAAAAGTCAAGTGAGCCTAATTATTTCTTGGCCCAGGAGTGCAATGTTTCTTATAAAAATACACCTTAAGCAGCACACCTGCATGGTCCTCTCACTATGTCTGAGATGCTTGCTGTGCTCTTCAATCTTCTGTAAAAAAGATGAGCTCACATGTACTTTCCAGGCTTTACTGCATTGTCTTTACCTGCAGACTTGGAAAACAAATCAAAGAAAACCCCATCATGTCAAACTCTATATTTTTTTCTTCTAAATTAAAAAAGGCTTTCTGAGGTGTAGAGCACTTCCGAATGACCTCCGCTGTGCTTTCTGGAGCTGCTCTGCTGTGGAGCATTTATGTGCTGTCAGTGGCAGCTGTCTCCCTGCAAAGAATTCACAGTAACTTTGTGACTTAACCTTTTCTGTCTTGGTTTGCATCTTTTGTTTTTGTTTTTTTTCTCTCCTCTCTTGCCATTACATCTCCCCATACCACACTATCTTTCTCCTTCCTTATGCAGGTCTCTTAACTTTCCACAAGCCCCCACTGCTTCTTCCGGGCTTCCACCTTTTGTTTATTGTAATCTCAGTGGCATACAATCTTTATCCACTGATAGTAACTCAGATGGAATTGCTTTTCTGAGTCCCACAAATGCTAGAGGCTGTTTAACATCCCTACAGCCTTTGAACAGGGTGCACCCCTCTCAGATTTCCAAAGTGCAGAGGAGGAAGCTCTTTGTGGGAGAATGGTAGGCATTTGCCTTGCAGGGCTTAGTCTTAATTTGATTGACAGGCTTAGCATACAGTAGCTGACACCACAAAACAGGCAGGAGGTTTTCAGAGGACACTGTTACCTGCCCAGTACATCTGCTTATGGTTTCCCATGTGTGTGCTGTGTTTCTCTTGGATTCTGTCTCTGGACATTGATTCCCAGAGTGTAAGAATTGACTGCCTTACAATATTATCCTGGCTAAAGTTCCTACAAGCCCTGTTCATGAAAACACCTAATCCTCCCAGGATGTTCATTACTCTATTAGCTGTAGTAGTATAGCAGTACATTTCACAAAATATAAAATATTGACATTTATTTGTTTTGAAACAGTTGCTTTTTTATTTGTGTAGCNTTCAATCTTCTGTAAAAAAGATGAGCTCACATGTACTTTCCAGGCTTTACTGCATTGTCTTTACCTGCAGACTTGGAAAACAAATCAAAGAAAACCCCATCATGTCAAACTCTGTATTTTTTTCTTCTAAATTAAAAAAGGCTTTCTGAGGTGTAGAGCACTTCCGAATGACCTCCGCTGTGCTTTCTGGAGCTGCTCTGCTGTGGAGCATTTATGTGCTGTCAGTGGCAGCTGTCTCCCTGCAAAGAATTCACAGTAACTTTGTGACTTAACCTTTTCTGTCTTGGTTTGCATCTTTTGTTTTTGTTGTTTTTTCTCTCCTCTCTTGCCATTACATCTCCCCATACCACACTATCTTTCTCCTTCCTTATGCAGGTCTCTTAACTTTCCACAAGTCCCCACTGCTTCTTCCGGGCTTCCACCTTTTGTTTATTGTAATCTCAGTGGCATACAATCTTTCTCCACTGATAGTAATTCACTCAGATGGAATTGCTTTTCTGAGTCCCACAAATGCTAGAGGCTGTTTAACATCCCTACAGCCTTTGAACAGGGTGCACCCCTCTCAGATTTCCAAAGTGCAGAGGAGGAAGCTCTTTGTGGGAGAATGGTAGGCATTTGCCTTGCAGGGCTTAGTCTTAATTTGATTGACAGGCTTAGCATACAGTAGCTGACACCACAAAACAGGCAGGAGGTTTTCAGAGGACACTGTTACCTGCCCAGTACATCTGCTTATGGTTTCCCATGTGTGTGCTGTGTTTCTCTTGGATTCTGTCTCTGGACATTGATTCCCAGAGTGTAAGAATTGACTGCCTTACAATATTATCCTGGCTAAAGTTCCTACAAGCCCTGTTCATGAAAACACCTAATCCTCCCAGGATGTTCATTACTCTATTAGCTGTAGTAGTATAGCAGTACATTTCACAAAATATAAAATATTGACATTTATTTGTTTTGAAACAGTTGCTTTTTTATTTGTGTAGCCTTAGGTTTGTGTTACAGAACAGCACAAATGAGACCTCTGGTCAATCATACCTGTTATTTGATTATTTTTTTTTCTATAGTCCAGTCTTTCTCCTCTTTTCCAAACTAAACCATCCTCATCCTTGAAGATTGGCAGCCTAAAATTCACTGTATACTGGAGAAGCAGGTTAAGTCANTGCAGCCCAAAAGCTGTTTTTTTTCTTTCAGAAAAGCAGGACTTGAAATAGTCAATTCATCGGGGATTCTTTGCTGCAGAAATGAGTAGCTATGATAATCTGGGATGAGAATGATGATTGTTCCCTTCGTTGATTGCCCCTTGCTAGCAGGGACATCCTTTCTGATGAGGGGGCTTGTTGCTGTGTTTTGATGCAGGCAGAATGTAGTCTGTCACTTGCATCTTGAGTGGAAGATCCCCAAATTTATTCTGGATTGGTGATACTCAGATACTCTGCAGCAGCTTTATTTGGATTATTTCCAGAGCAAAACTAGAATTCTGCTCTTCAGAATTGCTTGAGATCACTCTTACCATCAGACAGAGTAAGAAGGAAAACTAGAGGCATGGGATTAAACTTTCTTAATGTTAACTTAGAAATAGAGTAATAAAAAGAGAAGTAAAATGGTAAAATGTAATTGTGAGTTGTATTTAATAAGGTTGTTTCTAAATCCTCGTTCAGGATTTTAGCTGCGTGAGGGAGTTGGCAACTAGCTGCCTCTGGAGCTGTCTAGCACTGAGGACATCCTTTCTCTGAGTATTTCTCTTGTCCTTCTAGCAAGCTGGAATCTTCACTTTCCTACCTGCCTGTATTTTCAAGGCAGCTCCTACTACCATTCAAAGGTAGCAAGAGAAGACCTTCCCTTTCCCAGGGACTTTTCCGAGATAACAATCCTTTTGCCTTCCAGCTACACAAAAGGTCTTACAGGCTGTGCAAGGTTTTGGTAACTCAAAAGGGGAAGCATTCACTGTAATATGTGCACTTTGAAATACAAATTTTACTTCTCTTTGAGTTCCTTCTTACCCTCACATGTAATACTAGAAGTACACTGAGATTAGTGCTTTGTCTTTTATTCTTTCCTATCCTGTCAGCTTTGGGTAACATGCTGTCGTACCTGTAATTGCTGACATGGTTTGACATTATGTACAATGTCTATGGACTTGCAAAGTGGAAGAGTCATCATGCTGAACTTCAGCAACAGAAGAGTTAGTCAGATAGTCATAGCTGCTACCTAAAATCCTTTTTATAGTTGACAGAAAGAGAAAGATGTCTCTAGAGGGAGATTATCCTATCCTAAAATAGATGCCTAACTTAGGAGGAATTAACTGCCCCCTGGAGATCCCTATGACTGTAAAAGGAACCTGGAAACCTAACCTAAGAGTGGACATTTGATATCTGGATGAGTATATTTCAGTGTTATGACCCTATCTATGTCTGTATAAGTGAAAATGGTTTCTATTTTCTTCTTGTTTTTACTTTTTCTTTTTGTTACCTTCCCTCTTGCTTTTCTTATTTCCTCTTTGGCAAGAGCTAGGATGAAGGGTATTTGCAGTAGAATATTTTTTTTTAAGTTTGATTATTCATGCTAAAACATCCTTTAAAACTAGCTGGATTACACAGCCTCTTCAGAACTAGTTTTGTTTTCTTGAGTGAGGGAAGATTAGTGATTTACTCACAGTTCAAAGCTGCCAAACGCAGACTCTGGCAGCAACAGATAAACATAGCAGAAACGTTTACTGTAAGTACTCTCATATTGGTCTTTGAAGAGGTTGCTCTTAGCACTTTGTTCTTCAAGACAATGATACATGAAGTGGTGGTCATACATGGGAAGACAACTCACATGAAATGGAATATTGTTTCTGCTCTCTGGCTTATTAGTGGAATTCTAGACCTTTCAGCCACTTCTGTTACCACTGTCAGCATGTAGAAGTTGAAAGGAATTGGGAAGGACCCTCATGGTCTTGCACAGGGGCAGTGATTCTCCTGGAGGATAGTAAAAGTTAAACTGACCCAAAGAACTGCTGAAATTGCTCTGAACTGTTAAAACTTCCTTTTGTTATCACAAGTCTTCTCCCCTTCCTGGTCTTTAGTTAACTCTGAATAAATTCTTCAGTGAAGAAATTTGCGTTTTGTACTGTGCTGAGTCCATTCATACTAGTAAATCAATAAATTCTGCAATCTCCTTCCCTAGTACAGGCCAGTAGATAAGACACCAGAATAAACTCTCTAGGCCTGAACTATATGATATGGGAGTCCATTGCAGGAAAACCTTACCTGAGTCACTGGGTCAAGTCCCCCAGCTATTACAGAAACCATTTTCTATGTTTTCTTCAATAATGTTTTGTTCACAAATGTTGCCTGATATTCCAGCATAATATTGCCCAAGGCGCTTTAACTTCTGCTTGCCTGTTTCTTCCTTCTGTAATGTGTCATTGGTATTTCCTTTTGTTTTACTATTTTAAAGTGTTTTCAGATGTGTGGCTGAAAAATACTAATTAATTGTTTGTATTAGTACTATCACATTATATCGGATGGATCCTTCCTCCCAAAGCCAAAAGACACCTCCTCTCAGCTGACACATCTTCATGGGGTACAACATAGAACACTTGCAATAACAGCAAGCTCCCTTCTTTGGGATGATTTTTATTTATTTAATGTACCGTCAGGCAGGGTCAAGAGTAATGAGCTGCTTTTTGGTCCCTGTAGAAATTAATATTGCCCTTGACAGGACTCAGTTTGCTAACTTGCAAATTGAATGTACCCTTGCCTTAGCTTACCAGCACGGTCATGCGGTGAAATGAGTGCTGTCTGCCCTCAGCCTGACGCTGCAGAGATAAATGAAAATGTGCGCACGGCTCAGCACTTGTCATGGCTGGGATTGAAAGTAACCACAACAGATGACAAACTGTACACGCTGTGTTGCTATTCTGAGCTGTGTAAAAATAACTTGCATTTTCTTTTCTGAGTACTGTTGTCTTGTCCTGCCCAGCACTGTTCTTCCAGAGCCTTACACAAGCCAGCACAAACTTGTTAGCATTTCTGGGACAAGCCTCCACTTTTGACTACAGAGAAGCAAGGGACACTGTTTGAGAGGAACTAGGTGCATCTCCAGCACCAGGGTATTGTCTGGCACAATTATTCTGGTGCAGGGAACTTGCATGGCTCTTCCCAGTGGCAGGGGTCACAGAAAGGGCATTGGTCTGCAATTACAGTGGGTAGTCTCAGACTTGAGCTTTTTTGTTCTCACTGAAAAGCCATTTGTGTCCCTCCATCCTGCAGTGTCCCAGATTAGGGTAAAAGGATGACTTGCTTCTTTGGGTGGGTACACTTTTTTAATTAAAATGAGCGTATAAAAAAAGAGAAAGGGTGGCCTGAGCTCTGGATCAGAGATAAGAACAATTAGTAGAGATTCTGAGTACTTAGGCTGTCAAACAAAATGTGTTATCAGTCTCGTTGGGCCCATTTTTACACACAGGCAGGCTATGTTGCTGAATTTACGCTTATTCTTTTTAATAAAGAATTTACGAAGAGCTTTATTGCAAAAAAATATACCACATAATTATAACAGCATGTCCTGGTTTTGGCTACAGTAGGCCTATGTCCAGCTGATCCTTCGTGGGTTTTTTGTTCCTAGTACACGCTTGTACAATTAAGTTATTTCTTTGAGCTGTGTAAAACTATAATTGCAGATACCAGTACCATGCCAGCTTGAGATGTGGTATCTGATGATTGCCAACAGCTACCAAATGCTGTTACTAGCTGTTTGAACTGTCAAAACTGAATGTAAATGTTGGACTGGTATTTGAGCGGATGTTGAAAAATTAAGTGAGGTGCATTGCTAAATAATAGCAGTTTGGATTAAAATATCTCATTCAAACTTATAATGGGATAGGGGAGAATTTTCAGTCAGTGTAATTTCTTACCTTCAGCATTTCAGTCCTGTATGACAATGACTTTCTGTCACTTTATAGTGACTTCCAGTTACCTCTTATCAGCCTCTGCCTGCTCTTACTGCCTTGTATCTGCACCACACAGGAAAAGGATTATTGCTTTTCTTAAATTAATATGTGCAGAACTTTTTAATGCATGGATAATTTGTTTGTGTCTTAGCTTCTGTAAAAGCTTCCCTCTACAGAGCCTTTGTTTTATTTAGAGGCTGAAAGAAAATTCTCCTTTAACATTGCAGACCTAAATCTCCCAACTAGTTTTGTCATCTCCTGACAGCACTGCTCTCAAGACAGTTTTGCCTCTTGCTTTCCTAATTTTTGCTGATTATATAAGAACCCTGAAGCTGGAATATCTTTCCCCTTGCTATTGAGATACACATTTCAAACAGACTGTCCCCAGCTAGAAAGACCTTAAAGGTGATTCAGACTTCGAGCATCACAACAACTTCTAATATTTCCTTGCTTATTATTAGATGACAAGCTTCTGCATTGCTGGCGTGTGTAAGCACCAGTGACACTGTGCTCACTGAGATGGAGGGACTATTTTAAAATAAAAGATTATTCATTTTGCTAGTATATAAGTTTTTGTTAGCCCCTTGAAATCTTTACCTGCTTTGAAAAGAAATCTGTGAATAAGTCAAGTGAATGAGAAAGAGACCATATTTACTGCACATTGCTGAGTCACATTCTGCTGCTCATCAACCAACACCCCGAAGTCCTTCTCTTCAGGGCTGCACTCAACCCATTCTCCTCCCAGCCTGTATTTGTCCTTGGGGTTGTCCCAAGCCATGTGCAGGACCTTGCACTTGGCCTTGTTGATCTTCATGAGGTTTGAATGGGCCCAACCCTCAAGCCTGTCCAGGTCCCTCTGGATGGCATCCCTTCCCTCCAGCATGTCCACCACACCACACAGCTTGGTGACATCAGCAAACTTTCTAAGGGTGCACTCCATCCCACTGTCCATGTCTCCAACAAAGATGTTAAATAACACTGGTCCCAGTACCAACCCCTGCGGAACACCACTAGTCACCAGTCTCCACTTAGACATTGAGCCGTTGATGGCAACTCTTTGAGTGTGACCATTCAGTCATTTCCTTCTCCACCACATGATCCATCCATTCAACCATCCATCTGTCATGCAGGACAGTGTCAAATGCTTTGCACAGTTCCAGATACATGATGTCAGCTGCTCTTCCCTTACCACCAATGCTGTAACCCCATTGTAGGCCACCACATTTGCCAGACACGGTTTGCCCTTAGTGATGCCGTGTTGGCTTTTACCAGTCACCTCCTTATTTTCCATGTGCCTTAGCATAGTTTCCATGAGGATCTGCCCCATGATTTTGTTAGGCACAGAGGTGAGACTGACCGGCCTTTCTCTTCCTTATTTTCCTTTTTAAAAATGGGTGTTATGTTTCCCCTTTTCCAGTCAGTGGTAACTTCACCAGACTGCCATGACTTCTTAAATATGATGGCTAGTGCCTTAGCAACTTCATCTGCCCATTCCCTCAGGACCCATGAAAATATCAGGTCCCATGGACTTGTGCAGCTTCAGGTTCCTTAGGTGGTCTTAAACCTGATCTTCTCCTACAGTGGGCAGTTTTTCACTCTCCTGTTCCCTGCTTTGCCTTCTGCGACTTGGACAGTGTGGTTTGGGCGCTTGCCAGTCAAGACTGAGGCAAAGAAGTCGATGAATACCTCAGCCTTCTCCGTATCCTAGGTAACCAGGTCTCCCATTTCCTTCCAGAGGGGGCCCATATTTTCCCTAGGCTTCCTTTTATCCCTAACATACCTATAGAAGCCTTTCTTGTTGCCCTTTAATTCTATTAGGGCTTTGGCTTTTCTAATCTGATCCCTGGCGGCTCAGACAATTTCTCTGTATCCCTCCCAGGCTACCTGTCCTTGCTTCCACACTCTGTAGGCTTCCTCTTTTTGTGTTTTAGTTTGTCCAGGAGTTCCTTTTTCATCTATGCAGGCTTCCTGGTGTTTTTGCCTGACTTCCTCTTTTTTGGGATGCATTGCTCCTGAGCTTGGAGGAGGTGATCTTTGAATATTAACTACCTTTCTTGGGCCCCTCTCCCCTCCAAGGGCTTTATCCCATGATACTCTTCCAAGCAGATCCCTGAAGAGGCCAGAGTCTGTTCTCCCTAAGTCCAGGGTAGTGAGTTTGCTGTGCACCCTCCTTGCTTCACTAAGGATCTTGAACTCCACCATTTATGGTCACTGCAGCCAAGGCTGCCCTTGAGCTTCACACTCCTCACCAGCCCTTCCTTGTTGATGGGAACAAAGTCCAGCCTAGCACCTCTCCTTGTTGGCTCCTCTATCATTTGAAGAAGGAAGTTAACATCAACACATTCTAGGAATGTCCTGGCTTGATTGTGCTCTGCTGTGCTGTCCCCCCAACAGATATCAACATGGTTAAAGTCCCCCATGAGGACCAGGGTTTGTGAGCATGAAGCTGCTCCTATTTGTCCAAAGAGGGTCTCATCCACTTGGTCTTCCTGGTCAGGCAGTCTGTACCAGACCCCTGCTTTAATGTCCCCTGTCCCTGCCCTCCATTTAATCCTGACCCTTGAGCTCTTGCTTGGCTCCTCATCCATCCCCAGGCAGAGCTCCATGCACTCCAGCTGGTCATTGGCACTGAGGATGACACTCTCTCCTGTCTCGCCTGCCTGTCCTTCCTAAAGAGCCTGTGTCCTCCCATTCCAACACTCCAGTCACAGGAGAAATCCCACCAAGTCTCCATGATGCCAATAATAGAGGCATGCACACATCTTTAACTCCTGTTGTGTTGTTTCCTGTGCTACGTGCATTTGCATAAAGGCACTTGGGCTCCTGATGAAGCTGACTTACTGTCTGGAATTCCTTTGTGCTGCCCTTCAGGTGCTCTCATGCTGACCTGTGCCAAGTGTGCCACTGTAATACACTCCACTGGCACAAGAGCATTGATATTATTGTTTCCTTCTTCATTTCATGTGCAGCATGGCTTACAACTCCCTTCTCCATTTTAGAGTCAGTTTTTCCCATGCTGCACTTGTAACCATTTCCATGGCAAACCTCCCTGAGGTCAGGACAGTAGAATAATTGAAGCATCTTCTGGCACCATCTTCTCTTCACCAAATGCTTCCCTCAGGAAGAGACTCAGTAACCCAATTTCAGAGGCTAAAGGCTGGCTGGCAGCCTGCATAGCTCTCACAGGGCTTAAGCAGAAGTGTTGCTAGGAATTTCAGGGCTATACTCTCAATTTAGAAAATTCAGGTAGCTCATGTGCCTATGCAGCCAATAAAAAATGGAGTGAACATAAAAGTTGGTCCTTCATAACATCGCCTGTGTCGGCCAGGACACCACCTTTTACTAGACTTGACATTGGAGCTGCTGCCACGGAGATTTTATAGCCTTACTGGCGTGAATTGGACAACTCAATTGTATCAATTGTATTGTTCAAGTGTCCTGAACTTTCCTTATTAACTAGATGAGTCATTCTTTCCAAGAAGAGTCACAAGTCTAGAAATTCAAGTGGAAGTGCAGCTGAAAGTATATCAGCTGGGAAGCTGCTAGTTACCCAGTTGTTTTTTTTTTTTAAATACTCTTGCTGTTGTGAATATCCCAGAGCACACTTGAAGTATCCTGGAAAAGGAGTAACTCTGCGGAGAACACTCCTGTGTGGATGGGTGAGTTCCTTGGTCAAGTGCCTTTGCACAACCTCATGCTGCCATCCCCTGCCTGTGGAGGATGTTTGCCACCAGACCAGCCTAAGGGCAAAGAAGATCAAGTTGCAATGAAGTGACGGTTGGAGAAACTTATTTGATGGTACTGTGTCACCGCCTGTTACCTGGCATTTTCAGCAAGGACCAACAGATAATGACTGCACAGAGCTAGCTGTGCTGCACTAGGACTTGAAGAGAAGATCACGTTAACCTAGGAATGACATAAATATATGGAAGCACAGCCACAGCAACTTGTTTATTTCAGGTCAAGGCACTGCAAATGCCCCCAGGTAATCAGATCAAATAAAAGCACTGGCTGCCTTGACCTTTGAAGCTAACAAATCGCGTTGCGACCAGTCACACTCTTTTTCTTTCACACTCTCTTTCTCTCTCCCTCTTAATTTAATGGGTAATACAAAGCCTCTTCATTTACAACTGAGAATAATAAAGTTTTCCGTAGGATTTTTATTTTCTTTTCTAAACAGATAGGGAGGTGGTGGATGCCCCATCCCTGGAGGTGTTCAAGGCCAGGCTGGATGAGGCTTTGAGCAACCTGGTCTAGTGGAGGGTGTCCCTGCCCATGGCAGGGGGGTTGGAACTTGATGATCTTTAAGGTCCCTTCCAACCCAAACCATTCTATGACTCTATGATTCTATATAACATTAAAGAGAGATTTTTGTATGGTCTTCTATTTAATGGTTAATGAATTGAATGTTAATGAAAAGCACTACACTTTGGATACTGATCTTGTATTTTTAGCCAAACAATGTGAGTATTGCAGACAGTAGTACTGTAATCTAGTTTATTTAGTTTAGTTTATTGAAGAGTACCATGACTGATCCAGTCCTTGGACCCTCTGACAAAATGGTATAGCTTTATTAATTCTTTGCTTCTAGTAGAATAAGTTTTTTTAAAAAATGCTTTCCACAGCTTTAGAATATATTATGCTAGCAATCACACTTCTGCATATTCATGTATTATATTATTGAAGCCATAACTAATGTCCTTTTCTGAAGGCTCCCAATATCATACATACTAAGGGACAGAGCCTCTAAACTGAGGAGCCTCCTAGAATGAGAGGGAGAGTTAAAGCCTTTAAATCTTAAATCACCACCTGAAATCTTGTCCACTGTGGTAGAGTCAGGAGCTTGACCACTAAAATATTCTCATTGTTCTTTCCTGTATGTGTATGCATTGAGAATGTGACTAGAGTGGGCATTGGACTGTTCTCATTAAATGGCACCTTTATGCAGAGGCCAGGGTTATATGACTTTAGCGAAAAAAGTCATCTTAACAAAGGGTATTGTTCCAGCAGAATAGGATTAAGACCTACTGTTAGAAGGTGGTTTGTAATGAGAAGTCTTTGGTCTTCAGCACTACTGAAATTTGTTATTGACAGACTTTTTTGAATAAAGATGCTATGAAGACTAAAAAGGGTTGTTTTTAAAAGAATACTTGCAGTGCTGACGTTATTGAAAGGCAGGTTGAAGAAAATGTGCTATCAACTCTGCAATTCATACAGGTTGTTCATGTACTTCTCCTATGCAGCTGTCAGTGTGGTCATACACAGGAGAGAGGAGATAATGATTTTTCATTAAATGGACATCCTGCTTTTTTTTGTAACATTGCCAGTCAGAAGCCCATGGAGTATCGTTTCTGCCGCAGAACAGAATGATTAATCACTGGCTAGGAATGAAGAGCTACTTACCTTCCTTTTCCCTGTAGAAACAGCAGAGCTTTGACGTGTAGGTTGATGCCAGCATAACAGGCACTCCCAAACTCTTTGACACTGGGGTATTCTAATCAATGTTCCAGGAGTGGAAAGCCACATTTAATTTCCATATGAATTCACATACGTATTTTAGTCATAATGTATTTCTGAAGCAGTGCTGGTTTGTACTCTGCTCTTCTATAAGAAACCACCAGCTATTGCATCAACAGCATTTACACCAGAATATCGTCAAGACAAGTTGCAGGACACTTCTGTATCTGCAGTGAATCATGAATGTGCATAGCACCTCCTGTGATCCCAGCTTCCTGACCTTGGCTCGCTTATTCTTGTGAATGACACAGAACTGTAAGAGGAAAGAGTACTTCCATCTCCTGCCTCTTTTAATAGCTACTGGGCACTTTGTCTCCTGAAACCTCTCTCTCATTCCTGCTTCTCTCTAGGCTGCCTCTCACCCAGGATCACTGTTTCTATGAGAGAACAGCCCAGGACAAAGGCTTATGATCTTCCTCTCTGCTAAAGGAAAATGTTTTCCAGGTGAATAGGTTAGGCTGATGAAGTGAGGGGAAGCAGTTGGTTCAGCTATATAGTCATTGCCTTTAAAATACTGCAGGAAAGCGCTCTGATTTTGCAATAGTGTGGTATAAGAATTCTCTCATATAGGACATATTCACTGTCCTGATCCTGAATATAAAATAATGTCTATAAACAGGGTGATAATGTGTATGTGGTCATTGCTAGATGTGAGTACAGTGTGCTCATTCTGGATGAGGTTTTCTGATCTGCTACAGTAGGAAACTGAATAAGAGATCAGAGAAACTAGTATTCTCTGCAGGTGTGTGAGTGGACAGGGTATTGTAATGGGAGGGACTGACTGATGCTCTCATCTGCTATGGCAAATGCTGTGCTATCTATAGGTTGTTCTGAACACTAAGTAGAAAATTGGAGGAGATGGCTTAAAAAGGTGACAGGAATGTCAGTTATCAACTGGATTCTTTGAAAAAGGCAAACAATTTTTTCTTGTTATTTTCTATATAATGACTTCTACACTGTCCCCTGTCACAACTCCCATTTTTTGTATTTGACAACTTAGCCTTGTCCTTTAAATAAATAAATCCAAGAGCAAAGAACCAGTGTTCTCCTACCATGCATGTCCTCAGTTGCCACTAAGTATTGAAGTCTGACTTGGACTGGGGCCAGAATAGATGCCTCCAGGCTGCACAGCTTTGAAGCACACAGAAACTAGTTAAGTCATGTGTGAAAATCAAAGTGTATCAGTTCTGTAGGCAACAGAGAAAGAAGCAACCAAAATTAGGAATGCAAGCTCTCCAGAAAAAGGAAGGTCAGACTTAGCTTTCTCAATAAGGCATACAGTAATCAAAGTACTTTTAACCAACATCTACAATTTCTACTCTTTTTTCTCTAAAAGCACTATCCTTAAAAATGTTCAGTATTTCTTGAAACGTGTATTTTAAAACATTTAGTTGTCTTTTGCATATTTTGGAATGGAACCTGTTTGGAATTTACTTTTACACAGTAAAGGGAAACTGGAATAATATGCTTTTATTTGTCTTAGTAGATAAACAAACACCTGTTTTACACACACTGGGTATGTAAAAACATACATCTAGTGTATCATAACACACAGCTGGAAATCAGATCAACCAGAACCTGTTTCAGATCACCTGCTGCTCTGCTTTGTGATGTTGATTTCATCACTAGATCTCTAACTTTCCAGTCATAAAGATGCATCTCTCCTAGAATAGTGCCAGTTCCTTGGGGTTGGATGAAAAGTAAGAGTATAGAAGAATGGTTTTTTATCACTGCTTTTTTCAGGGTAGTCTGATGTCAGGTAGGAGGCATAGGAGCTAGGACCATGCAGGAACTTCAGATGAGAAGTTTTGTACAACAGTCTTAGACTGAAATTTTTCACTGAGGGAAATTATAAAATTACTTTAGTGGGAGTGCACTAGGAGTGGTGATTGTTCTGCTCAGAAAGGCAAGCAAAAGGCAGGGAAAACAGGTTTAAAGTGTACGTGGTGACCAGCTGCTGAGATTTTTCCATGTATTTGTTAGGAACTATTTCAGCTGTTTTGACAGCCTGCCTGAAAGGATCAAAACAACCTGCATCACACAGGCATCAGCAGTGCTAGCAGAGAACAATGCTCCTAGGCCCTTAAATTATCTGAGACTGTATTCTAGGAGGCATGCTTTCTCTCAGTTTCCTTGATAACAAGCCTTTTCAATCAGGGCCCCTACAACGATATACTTGTTACATGCTTTTGAGGTAGATATGTACTCTCTCTTAGAGATAGGAAAGCAAATGCAGAAAGCTCAAGCGTTTTGCCTGAGGCTGCACAGTGAAACAGTGCCATGCCAGAGGATGAATCCAAAGTATCTGATTCAGTTCTCATACTCAGACTAGGTAGGGCTCTCTCTGATGGATGCAGTCATTCAGTTATTTTAACTAGGATAGTACCACCTTGTTTCTTCACTGTCATCACCTATTCCCATTTGCCCAAGAGCACTTGTTACCTTCAGTATTTTTCTTGCAGCTGTTTTCTTTTTTTCTTTTTTTTTCTTTTTTTTTCTTTTTTTCTTTATTTTTTTGTTTTAAGCCAGGGTTGCAGACAAAGAGGGTGAAAAGAGGCTCATAAAACCATCTGCTCAACTAAACAAATGTTTGTCTGATCAGTTCTTTTAAAAAAGCTTCTAAAAATGAAGATTATGCTATTTCCTTATAAAAACCTTTCCAATGTTTATTCATCTTTAGGAAATTTATCGTGCTATCTGAAATCCCTATTCCTCCAAATTAAGCTCATAATTCTCACCATGTCCGCCTTGCAAGTGGTGTTCCTTGCAGCACATTTTTACACATTTTAATATTGCTGACATGTTCAGGCTAAAGTTTTTAGGTTAAAGAACAGGTTATTTCATTTTCTTCTGGTCTCTGTTTTCCAGAGCTCTGATAGTTCTTGTTGCTGTCTCCTTGGTAGTCTCCAGATGTTTGCTCTGTAACTTCACAGGCTCTGTAGCACCCAAATACAGTGCTCAAGAGAAAGCTCTACCAATGTCGAATATATTGTGTAGGAGACAATACTACACCTTTGGTTTGTATTTGTGTGATAAACTATAGCTGTGTTTATACACCTTGGTTTATTGTTCCCCATTTTAACATCAGCATGACTTTTCTGACTGGTGTGTATCCTGGGATATCTCTATGTCCTCTTCACAACTGCTGCCTAGCTGATTGCTCTCCATTCTGCAGTCAGGTTTATTCTAACCTACTGTAGAACCTTGGATTTATCCTTATTGGATCGTACTACTTATATTTTAAAATATTTTTCAAAATTTTCAATTTCAAAATTAATTTGAAGTGAATTATGTTTTTTAGCTTTGTTGCAAGTTTCCAGTTTCATGCAACCTGAAGATTTAATCAACCCACCTTTTCTTCCATTATCTAGGTCCTAAATGAATTAATGATTAATAGCAAAAGCAAGACAAACCTGCTTCATATAACCTTAATATAACCTATTTTCATTGTGAAATACTGCTAATTGTGCTCAGAATATGGTTTTTTGGTTGGTTTTTGTGCCATTGTGTAGGATTATGAGTCGCCCATGCTTCCCTGTGGTATGGTAGACTTGTATTGAAGATATGCAAGGTATAACATATTCTATTTTTACCCTTATCAACAATCCATGGAGACTAGTGCGGTTTGACAGAATTTATTTTTGACAAATCCAGTTGTTCTGTTACTCACACCATCATTATCTTCCAAGCACTTACAGTTTGAATATTCTTCCCTTCTTTTCCACCGCTTGAGTACTGACGCTGATAATGTAATGTAAAAGTTATAAAAAGGATCATGATCCTGTGCTTCCCTCTCTAGTACGCGCCATGTCACTGAGTTGAACACATGATTTGTTTTGGCAGTTGTTAGTTAACGATCTGCAGTAGCAGAATACTGAGTATCATAGGTGGAATATCAGAATCA
>VZTO01016265.1:9574-25741 GCA_013400615.1 Syrrhaptes paradoxus | reverse complement strand
CTATGATGATTCTATGATGATCTCCTGGGGCTCAAGGTGTTGCCTAGCCTCTGCCCTAGCTGCTGCTTTCCAGAATCATGGGATTAGCTGGGGCAGCCTTCTTTTAGGGCAGGGTTTTCAGTTACACTTCTTGCAGGTGTGATAAGTCCGTGTGTAAGAAGTGGCATAGGACAAAGGACTGAAAAATAGTTGCCAAATGTTCTGGTATTCCAGCGGTCTACAAAGGTGTTCGCAGCTTTTGCTGCTGAGACCAGTAACTAACTGGTGGCCTGGAAAGACTCGTGCTTGTGCGTGCTAGGATAGAAAGGATCAGCGAGGGAGGAGAGGGTAAAGGCTTTGACCTCAAGACAGCTCTGGATGGTGGAGTCTGGAGGATTGGGAGAGGGCAGGTAGGGGCACAAGCAGGAAGTATTAACTTTGAGAAGATTAGTGTGCTGGCAACTGCAGGTATCAGAGTGGGTAATAACTAATAACAACAATAAAAGCAGCACCCCTTATGCTCTGTGATCCTTGAGGCAAGTGTTGTGTACCGGGAGCGGAGAGCTGGGAGCATCCTGCGGCAGTGCCTGACAGCCATCTGTGAATTTCCATCATCACAAATTAAGCTTCTTAAAGCAATGAGTGTGCTTTTGTTGTAGGGAGCCAGGTGGATTGGTGTTGGAAAAAGTCGCTTGTCATGAAAAGCTTTATATTTATCTAAGGCATTTTAGTTGTGATCACGAGAGAAAAGCACAGGAAGAGGCATCGCAGATATGGGGAAAGTTCTCCAAGAAATGTGGCAAAGCAAGCAGAGCATTACTCGGTGACTCGGAGAGGATGATTTAAAGACTTGTGAACTTTGTTCGCGGTCAGAACTCCCGCTGGTAGGCTGCTTGCCTTTTCCTCCTGATACCGGAGCAACACGATAATCTGAAATAACTTCTGTTCCGTTCGGAGGTCTAGGAGCAGGAGATATGGAACGTGTCCTTAAGTGCCTGAGCTATTTTAAGAGCAGGTATTATTCACAACACCAGGGGAAGACGGACAGGGGCAACCAGCCTTTGAACTGCTGCGGTGACAGAGAACGCAGCCACCCCGAGCGCGCCCAATGTGCTGTGCAGGTACTGGTAACTGAGCTGATCTCCATCATTATCACATTCATATTTTCTTCTGTGGTAGATAAAAATATAAATACTCGTGAGAGAATGACGTGCTGTATAAAATGGTTGTGTCAAATGGAAGATGAGAAGATGGCAGCAGTTCATAGAGGTTAGGCTTGTCAGTGGAATGATAGCAAAACAAATCTTATGACCAGAATGGTGCAACTCTCTGAGAGTGTGGTGGGAAGAGCACAGGTTCTCCTCCTGTCACAGCTGTAGTTGAATCCTGGGCTTCTTGTGCAGCTCGTGCTAGTGTTGCTTCAATGGCACGTGTACAGTAGCATCCCAACATGCAAGATATTTTTTGTAAATCCGAGGAAAACATTCCATCCTGCAAAGAGATGGAGAAGCTGGGGAAAAAGGAGTGACAGTAGGCAGCATTTATGCAAGTTAACTTTGTTTGCTGCAAATGCCTTTGGAAAGCTGGATTTTTGCTAAAGCTGATAAAGAAGCTTTGGATAAAAGGCTTTTCAGAGGGGTGTGGGTTAGTTAAAACGAAGAAGATTACAGAACCAGGACAGAGTTGTTTTAGAATGGATAAATCAAGGCAAAGTGAGTGCCAAATAATTGGTCTTACCCTTGATAGTCTAGGACAACTGGAACTGTTTGACACATCCCATATTTAAGGCACAGGAGTATTCTGTATTTTTAAATAGCTTCTTCATACAGGCAATATGTTTGACTTAAATTTTATTAGCTCTGGGTCAAGTCTGTAGCTAGCAGAAATCAGTAAAGCTGTGCTTGGTTTTGGTAGCTAAAGATCAGTTTCCTGATGTCCAAGTTACTATGAGTCCCTTCCTTGTACTCTTTAACAACAGGCTTTTGTTTCTACTTCATGTGTGAGAGAAAAGTGATGTTAAGACATGCTTAGCTTGATGGCTGACATGAGCAGATGCTCTGTTCAGAATTATTTTGCTTTAACTTCAGCCCCTACATTGCCTCCCTTTTTCTCAGAGGTGAAGAGCATCTGTTTTGTTGGACTCTTGCTGGAAGGGAAATAATTCAGGAACAGTTAAAGTTGATCTAGTCTGAAGCTGAAATTTGTTTTGTTTTCACTTCCAGGCATATGAAAAGCGCTTTCCTACGTGTCCAGAGATTCCAGTCTTCCTGGGGAGTGAGATCCTGCATGAATCCAGGAGTGACGACGGAGCTATACATATCATTGAGCGGAGCTGCAAACTGAACGTGGATGCTCCTAGGCTGCTAAAGAAGGCAAGTGGAATGTAGGGGGCAGAGAGTTGTGGATTTTGTTGGCTGGCTCAGATAGATAAAGGCTCCTAAAGCTGCTCTTTCTTTTTTTTTTTTTCCCCTCCTTTTGGTTCTTCATCCTTCTCAGATTGCAGGGGTAGAGTATGTTTTCTTCATCCAGAAAAACACAGTGAACTGGAAAGAGCGAACTCTCCGCATTGAAGCCCACAATGAGACTTTTGCCAACCGTGTTGTTGTCCTTGAGACGTGCAGCTACTCAGTAAGTACCTTGTTTCTACTCATCTGTGAAGGAAAGTCTTATGCTAACATACAGGTTGAAGTTGCTTGAATGAATTTGAACACTGGACCATCGCATTAGATTAGGCTGGAAGGCCATTGGGTTTTAGGGTGTGGGGCTGTTTCCAGTGCTTTCACAGGGCTTGAGAAACTTTTTTTAGGCTGATTGTGATTCTCTGATTGGAGTGTTAGGCCCTAGGGTGAAAGTAGAAAACATGGTTAGTGCTCCAGAACTGACGGAAGTTCCCTGAGTTTCTTTTGGGTTGAAATTCAAGTTAATAAAAGCATCTGGAGCTTGGGCATGTATTTAGATCAGGATATTTAGAAGGAAACCCTTAATATCTATTATGAAGAGGGCCAGAGGAAAGTCTGGCAATTTTGCCCACAAGTAAGTGAAAGTTTTAGCATCTTGTCATGATCTTCATGCTCTGGATATTTGGAGAAAGGTCTTGAGCCTTGTATGTGGCCTGGGATGTCTCATTTTGTGGCTGTCTTCAGCACCAGGGTACCGTTTCGCTGTAATTGTGCTATTAGGGCTCAGTCACCATTAAATAGCTTCATCTGTTTTTGGAAGCAATCAGATCCTGCTTTTTGTTCCCTAAACAAAAGTCCAGATCCTGTTACTTACCTGCCCTTTTGGCAGCTGGACAACAGCTCAGCTTCTTGGGAGTCAGCAAACTGTAAGTAGCTTCTGTTTCAGGCAAGACAGAGTTGAGAAGCTATTAACATTTTGGATGGTGAGGGGCTTTCCTGAGCCAGAGATCACTTGGTGGCTACATGGGGCTTCCTGAAAACTGCAGCAAATCAAACTTCCATCATTGTGAAAAGCACCGAGAGATCTGAAGTGCTTCCAGGTCAACTCTAGGAGTCTTTCAGACATTGTTGAACTTGCTGATTTTGGCTGTGTTGCCTCCAGCTTGTGTCCTTCAGAAAGAAACGTCAGCAGCTGGGCTTTGAGGGGAGCGCTTTTCCTGGAACAGGGTGGGAGCTAGCTGCCTGCATCCTCAAGATGGTTCCCTGCTCTATTTTTACCAGTTCCCTTTTCCCTGACACACGGCACCGGAAACAGGTTTATTCTCGTCTTTCCTTTTCTGCAGCGTTCTCCGAAGCAACTCGGGGAAATATGATCCTGCTCTTGCAGTTACTTAATATCTCCCCCGAGGGAATTTGTGTCCTTTATAGAGCTTGTATCTGTGTGGGGGCTGGAATTTCTTTCATGTCAGTTTGTGAACAGCAGCACCTACAGAGAAAAGGCGGAGCCCTCTCTAAAAAGGGTTACGTTTAAAAGAGGAAAAGATTCTGTAGGTTTTTTACCATGTATAGAGTAACTGAGGGCAAATGGCTAAAAGGAAAGGTGAGTATTGAACTGACAGTGCGAGACCTCCCTCCTCTGCTGTGTCTCCTGTGTTTTGGGGGAAGACTGACATTAGTGGCCGAGTTTCCCATCGAAAACAAGAAAAAAAACCTGGTTTGCCTTTGTCTTCCTTTGCAGATGTAGAGTTTTTTAATTGCGCATTCTGAGAGGCCATCCCTGTCTTTCCGTAAGGAGAGCTTGACGTGATGGTTTCAAGTGGGCAGTCTCACTGCTATTTTAGTGCAACTTCTGCTACAAATACTGCTGCTCACGTCTGCTGGGGCAGAGATGGGGTTTAATCTGGATTTCCTTGTGCCCATGAAGAATGCTGGGTTAACCACAAATGTCTGTATGTCCAGTTTGTGATGTGCTTCTGTTACTGGGAGAACTAAACTGTCTGTTGAATGTGGGTCTGTTGGTGCCTCTTAGGAAACCTCTTCTACCCCCTCACTCTAGCTCTGGAGATTCAATAGGTGGTTTGGTACCAGCATCAAGGGCCCTGCCATAATGTGAACTATCTATACCAACCATACGTTTATCTATCTTTGGGCTTAGGTTCACCCTGAGAATGAAGACTGGACTTGCTTTGAACAGTCTGCATCTCTTGACATCAAGTCATTTTTTGGCTTTGAAAGCACAGTGGAAAAAATTGCCATGAAGCAGTACACTTCCAACATCAAGCGGGTAAGATGGGCTTCCCTTTGTGCCGTAAAAACTAAATCAAACACCTGCTTTCAGTGTGCCTCTGGGTTTTTTTTCTATAAAATAGACCTACTATAATTTTATACACTTGCATATGTCTCTGAAATCCCTCAGTAGGGCAAGCGAAGAAGCAGCCAGTGTGCGATGAGCAAAAACAATCTGCTCGCTGGAATGTGTCTGCGCAGGGGCGGGAGCAGGCTGTACCAGAGGAGGCTCGCAGTGGATGCTGTGGGTGCCAGGCTCCTCAGACACTGAGGACACTGTTCTCATGCAGGAAGAGAAAGTTCTGGGTAAAAATCAGGACCCTGTCTCTCCAGTAGCTTGGACAGAGGCACTTCCTTTTGGTGGCCTTTGCCCCTGGGCTACAGAGCAACAGGGTGGTTTGGGAGCAGGAGAATGGGATTAAAATATTATAAAGGTAGCTGCATCCATAGCATTGAAATTTAGCTGGCCAGTGTTATAATTCACCATTTGTATGGTGCTTTTCTACTGAAATTTTTCCAACAGGGTCATGCAGATGGAAGGAGACAACTATTTCCCGTCTGTCTATCTCTAACAGCATTAGTCATCTGTCCTGAGGAAAGCTCTTCTGCACCCTGGGGCTCTGGGAAGATGGGATTGCTTTTTCCTAATGAGAGTTTTTTCCCCTTCAGGGCAAGGAAGTGATTGAGCACTATCTGAAGGAGTTGATCTCCCAAGGGATCACATTCATCCCCCGCTGGACACCTCCCGCAGCAAGTGGACAGAAGGATGAGCGAGCTCCGGCTGTTGGACACGATGCTGCTGATGTACCGCTTGAGTCTGGGGCTCGCGGAACTACCAAAGAGCAAACTGGCAGCTCCTGCCCTCCAGCAGAAGCTGTCAGCCCTGATGGTATGTGCTGTCCGGACAGTAGCAGCTGCTGGCAATCTAAATGCCTTGAGTAGCACTGACTAATGAGTTTATTTTTATTTTTTTGGCATGAGGTTTTTCTTCTGGATTGTGGGTGGGGAGGAGAGAAAGTTATTTTCTTTCTTCAAGAAAAACACAAACAATGGAACTTTTTTTTTTTTCCCCAAGACTGAAAAGCTAAAAAAAACTGTGCAGGCAGTATGCTTTTGTTTGTGCTTAGAAAAAAAAACCCCTTGGCTTTGATCTGACCTTGAAGGTATTTTATGTTCAAGTTTCTCCAGTTTAAAGTATATCTTTAATATGCTATAACTGAGTTATAAGGAAATATCTTTGGCTGTTTAAAAATTAATGTTCTTGGGGATTGATTTGGATTGTTTTTGCCCCTATATCAAGCCAAGACAAACTCGCAGAATTTTTCCTAATGCATTTCTTGCACAAAATGCCTGAATCAGACTTTATTTTTCTGTGTGTGGATCTGATGATATCTTCTAGACTAAATAAAATTCTTCTATGACAGAAATAGGAGGGCCCTTTTAGAGCGGTGGCATTAGAAATAGGAGTTGTCATTCCTCAGAGGGAAAGATGCTGCTTGTTTTACTGAGTGTTACTAGGGAAAAGCTTGGAATTTGGAACTATCAGGTGGTTCTGGTCTCACCAGACTTCTGGTAGCTTCTCTGTATTGGAATTCATCAGGAAAAAGAACTGAAATCCACAGAGCAGCTGACTGTTCATGTGCTTTGAGATTAAAGTTAATTTAAGAGTGGCAGATCCCATCTAGCAGGAGAGGAGAGTAACTCTCATTTTTCTGCTTATATTCATGTTTAGGAAGCGATTAGCTTCCCCAGGACTGCTCCTCAGCTCGCTCGCTCTGTGGATTCGGTGGGGGCATAGCACTTATCAAATGGGATTTCTGTGTTATCAGGCAGCAGCATATCCTGTGGGTGTCCAGGTCTTATTCACTAGTGAATGGTATCTGCTGAAAAAAATCCTGCCTGATGAAGAGCTAGCTCAGAGGTCCCTCCCAGCCCTCCTCCTTGTGTGCCTGCATGTCTCCAGCCCAGCTCCTGGCCTGTGCTGTTCCCCGTCGGGTACCGTGTTCTCCTTGCTGGCATCAGCACACAGAAGCCTCGGAGGGCACATCTGCTTCTCTCTCTGAATGCTGGCAGACTGAAACCTCTTGTCCTTTGTCTCTGAGCTGGAGGGACCTTGAGCTGCTGGTATTCACAGGACTTCTCATGCCAAAAATCTCCCCTGCTGGCAGAAATGGCAGTGTTATTCTCCCTTTCCCTCTGGTGTCTGTAAGCGGAATAACATTTTTAGTTTTCAGCAATCTGCTATTTAGCCTCATTTATTTGGAATTCTGCGTGAGATCTTCAGGACACCAGGGGACTTAAGTGCCCAGGTCTTGGAGTGGTTAATGAATGAGATGAGTGCCAGAGCTCCTGTTGGTTTGTTGGTTGTTCTTTTTTAAGCTCCTGCTGGAGCAGTTCAGGGTTGAATGAAATACTGGTGCTCTAAGAGAGGCAGAATGACTCTAGCTTTGATACCTTACGTGCTGTCTGTGGCCTCCTGCCCTAATCACTGTGAGAATATCACTCACTCACTCCCCTCAGGCAGCTAAAATGGGCTTCTGCACTCTTGCAGTGTCAATCAGAAGTAGCTTGATGTGTAGAAATAACTGCACATCTCCTTTCTCCTATGCCAAGTCTCCTCTGAATTGTTTTCTTTTCTTTCCCCTCCAGCTGACAAATTGGATGCTGATTACATTGAGCGATATCTGGGCCAGCTGACTCCAATGCAAGAGAGCTGCTTGATCCGCCTCCGCCAGTGGCTTCAGGAAACACACAAAGGCAAGGTGGGTAGGGGAGGCAGAGAGCAGCCCTTCGCGAGCCTCAACCCCCTTGTTCTGATCGCTTGTGTGCCTTCAGCCCCCCAGGAAAACTCAGGGTCATGGACCATTTGTGTGTTGAGACTCAACTGCTTTGGCAAGGTTGGGTAAAAAGAAGCCAGGCGTGGAGAATGAGCTGTGACCTCGCAGCAGGATCCAGGTGTCACCGGCTGCGCCTGCGTTGCCCGATTCCGTGCTGTCTGTGTTGGAAAGGCTGCTCTGCGGTCCCCGAGCAGAGTGCGTGGGCTCTGTATTTAGAGCAGGCATTGACCGGGGCTCAGTGGCCCAGACCGGCCTGTCTGGACGGGGCGTGTTTCCCAGCACCTGCAGGATGGGGTGGCAGGAATGGTTTGCTGTGTCCCCTGTCTCTGGGCAGACGCCGCTCAGCGCGGGGGCAATTGGTAGCACTGGGCTCTCGGTCAGCAGTGCGCTGTGTGCGTTACTTCAGGCAGGTTGGGTAAGCTTGTATAGGCAGGGGCTGAATTCTTTTGAGGAGAATTCACTCTGTTCTTGTTTTAATCTCCTTTATCACGATGTACGGTTTGGGAAGCAGACAGCGTCACCTACGGTGTGAGATATGTTGCGTAAGCCTCCAAAACAGAGCAGCAGAGGGCACTAGACTGAGGCAAGTACAGCTGGAGTTGGCCAGCTAGTACAGGGGGAAACATTTTTCCCCAGAAAGCAACCCGGGTACTGTGGGCTCGATGTATCGCTGCTTTGCTGGAGCATTCAGCAACCGCTTGGGCTCCTCCTGGTTGAAGGGGAGCCTGTGTGTCAGGCCAAGAGGGTAAGTGGTATGTGGCTGAGCAAATAAAAGCCCCAGGGCAGCCTGAATGCCTCTAGAGGGATCTAACTCCAGATTTCCTGGTGGAGAGAGACTGGGTAGGAAGGAAGGAAGGACCAAGGATAGCACCAGAGTAAGTGGGTGGGCTGGGTAGATAAAGAGTGCTTAGAAGAGGGGAAAACAGCAGAAAGATGGTTGGAGCAAGTGATGTCCCTTGAAAACAGAGTACAGCTGGGTAAGGTTCCAGTGGTAATAGCCTCCTGGCTTGGCAGGTAACTGCTCAGTCAGACACGCAGCATGGGTTAGGAGATACTCTGCATTCATGGGCGGAAGATTTAATTTTTTTTTAAGTGGCCGTTAAAGAGGCTGCTGCAAGGAGCTTTGCCAGTACTTTCTGCATGCCTTGTTGTGTCTTTCTCACAGCTGAGAGAAAGCACGTCTCATCTGAGTGTAAGCAGCTCAGACATGATTTTTAATACTTTGTTTTTTCTTGGAAAAACTAATGTGTATCACTCACGTAAAAATAAAATGTAACAAAGATTGAGTGCTATAGTTCCGCTGTTACTGAACTCAGGAAGAACTCCCCTTCTGTGTGAGTGTGCACCTGGGTTTTGTTGGTATCTGTGAATGTGGGTGGAGAAACAGTTAGCAGAAAGCTGAGCCACAGGCTGGAGAGAAGAACAGTTTGTGTTGAGATAGTGCGTGAAAGTCTCCCAGCAGCTGATAAGCTCCAGAGAGTCACAACACTGTTGAATCTGCAAGAGCGGATAAATTCAGAACACCAGACATCTGCCAAACCTGTCCAAGGCCACGGGTTTGCGGTAGCATCAACAGATTGTGTAACTTGGACCATGTCAAGAGTGTGGTGGCTGCTAGACGCAGGTAGAGGCTACAGGAATATTTGTACACCCGATGGAACAAAGGATCCCTCAAAGGACTGTGTGAACACCTACCTGCAAGCTGCTGTCACGTCGCTGTGATGCTCTGCCTCTGACTAAGCTGCTGGGGCTGGCCTCCCAACTAACCACGTAACTGTGAGTGTGAGTGAACTGTGGGCATGGTTACCTGCCAATAATAACAGATTAACTCATAAAACTTGCTCTACTAAATATTGCTTGCGATCCATATCTCCCCTGGTTCAGCCTCCTGTCGGATAAAAGGTATTGGACAGCAAGCAGCCACAGGACAAAGGAGGCAGGGATGAACTCCCAGGTATAGTTATGCTCTGAAATACAGGACATGAAGCTTTGCAGGTCTGCAGTGATCTGTCAGTAACACAGTGTGGGCTCCTCGCTGGTAGGAGATATCCCAGCTATTGGGTGTCCAGCTGAAAACAAGCCCTAGATGAGAGTAAGACGGTGAGGCTTTATCCATGTGCCATCTGCAAGGGTCTGGGTTTCAGGTGGAAGAAGCATGTTCTAAATGTTTGCCTGTTTTGTTCCGTGGGTTGGTTTTTTCCCCCCTCTCCTAGCCAGAGGCTGGGGAATGGAAGCTAGAGAAGGTAGCACCTGAGAAAAAGTGAAACAACTGCTGCTTGGGTGCTTGGAGCTCACGTGCTTCCTGACGGCCGCTTGCTGCGTGAGGTACCTCGGCAGGGTAGAGCTGAGCACCCTTAGTGACAGCTGGGAGCTGTCTCGGACCCTTTGCATGGGCTTTGTGAGCCCTGCTCCCTGTACTGTCTTGAACAAGTAGGATGGATGGTGCTGGCTATTGGAACTTCAGCCTAACTTCCCCAAATTCACCTGCTTGCTTCTCTTGATTCCCTGTTAGAATAATAAAAAATCGGGAGCTTGTCCTACATGACTTGAGTTTTCTCTGGAGAGGCTGTTACCTTGATGTGATGATCTGTTCTTTTAATTCAGAGCAGGGATGTCCTTATTCCTCTCTCAAAAAATATTTGTAGATCTCCTGTTTCTTGGAAACTGCCCCTTCTTATTTTTGTCCTCATCCTACTTAACTATCCATTCCTTTTTCCTTCCAAAACAGACATTATTCTTTCTAATCAGATTTATCATTCTTTTAAAAAAACTTCATATGGTGTTAAAATTGCGGATACTTAAAGCTAGTAATCAATGGCTTTGCACCATGTACAACAGCACCTGTAGTTTCACTAACAGAAAAAAAACAAGCTGAAATTAAAACTTCATTTTCTTGCATACAGCAGTTTCTGCTTTGGCTGGGCAAAGATAACGAAGAGTAGAGTGAGTCCCCTTACTGCTCTCCACCTTTGCTGCAAACACAAGTGCTGCACTTGCCTCCTACCCATAGCTGTGTATGGTACAGGTTTAAAACATCAAAAGTAACAGCCAGCCCCTCTCCTGGAACTTACAGGAGATCCAGGGGCTGTTGCAGATATTTGTGCATTTTGTCTGTTGTTGTGTGAACAACAGCTTCCTCTGAGCAGCAGAAATACAAACGGAAATCATCTGCTGTCTATAATCCTGCTATGATGCAGAACATTTTGGTGGTGTTCTTCTAAATACATCTGAGATCCTGTGTTGGAAGGCTGCCCTCCTCCTGTCTATGACACACAAATGCAGTATTTGCAAAGTGTTACAATGTGCTGAACAGCGTTCATCTCCCATCTCCTCTTCAGGTGCTTCCAGGCTTGGCTCGAAGATGCCTGAACTCTCTCTTTATGCGGAATCAATTTTTAGTATCTCTTGCAGCTTCATACCAGCTTGTGAAACTGCAGTTGCTCCCAGCCTGACACAGCTGGTGGCTTTACTTTCTTCCCTGCTTTCTGTTTTCATGGGCGAACAAAAGAGCTTTGACTTCTAACGTGGGCTTTTTTTTTGTCTTACAGCAGGGCTCAGATTGCTTGGGTTGTGCTCAGCACAGTACAGATACTCCGGAGGAGACTATTCCTCCTTGACAGAACTTGAATTTTTAATGGAAACTTGATGTAGGGAAGGAGGTCGAACACTTTTGGGGGAGTTGGGGTGAAGGGACTGAGAAATCAACAACCTGTACAGCTGTAATCCAGTTGTTTTGGCAACGGACAGACTTTTAGTCAAATTGGCATTTCCATGGAATCTCTCGGATTATTGCTGATTCCTGCTGTCCAGTATTGCTGGCCATTTTTCTTTCATTTTCAGCTAAAGGGAACATAGGATTTGGAAGGAGGTTGGAAGAAGCCATTGTACAGACTTGATTTGGGAAGGGTTTTGAGCCATGGTGCTAGAATTAGTGATGGAGACTGTTGGCATGAGTGACACAGGGTATACTGTAGTTTTGTTGGATTTATTTGTTTTGGCAAGAGCTGGCACAGTGTGATGGTGCAGGGAAGCCTGTGGAAGAACTCCAGAGCTTTCCTGTTCAAACACCACCAGGGAAGCACGGTCACCAGCGAAGCCGAAGGGCTGCACGAGAGCTCCAGTTGGTGCTCGTGGGTAAATCATTCCAAGACTGCAGTCGTGATCCCCTCCATCCAGCCCAGTGCTGTACTTGGTTAACGCGTTACCTGCGGGTGCTTGCCATCCTTTGCTCATTGGCCCGACGGGGAGGACAGCTCGCAGCTCTATGACTTTCATTCAGGATTTGCTTTGTCCTTGTGAATAGCCAGCTGAGGAAAACTTTAGCCAGCCCAGAGTTTGCTGGGGCTTCTGCAGACTGGATCAGCGAAGGGTTTCTCACAGGCTATGCAGTACTCGGGTAAATATCAAGCCCATATCCCCCAAAGGGACATGAATTGGTCACTCCTTTCATGCTTCTAGCACCATCTGCTGCGTTCATAGGGATTAGCTAGGGAGGGAGGGAGGAGGAATGTAGGTTTAATCTTTGTCTTAGTTTTGATTAAAAAATGGTGCATGTTCCCCAAGCTTTTTTACAGGCTTTATGGAACAGTGGAAGAGGTAATGCAGCAGTCTTGATCCTTGGACTTTTTCTTCTCTCAGATCCCCAAGGATGAACATATCCTTCGATTTCTGCGGGCTCGGGACTTCAACATTGACAAAGCTCGAGAAATGCTCTGTCAGTCGCTGTCTTGGCGAAAGCAGTACCAGGTGGATTACATCCTGCAGTCGTGGAGGCCCCCAGCCCTCCTGGATGAATACTACACTGGAGGATGGCATTACCAAGACAAAGGTTAGAAGCTGCCCCTCACACTGACCCTACAGCACAGTTTGCGTTAAGGGGCCTCCTAAGTAACCTGGGATTTTTGGAGAAAGTTGTATTGACATGTTAAAAGTTAAGAAAGTAGTTCAACACCTGTGAACAGCCACTCTGTTTTGCAGTGGTTTTATTTTTTTCTGTAGAGATCAAGCAGACTAGAACTAGTGCAGAGCAGCATCTCTTTGATAAGGTGGCCTTTGGATTTGATTTTTATCCTATTCAAATATTTAATGGGGTTTTTTGCATTGGAGTGATAGCCTGGGAGAGCAGAGTACTCCCCTCTTTAAAGCTTTATGTTTGTTTTGAAGATGGACGACCGCTCTACATCCTTCGTCTCGGCCAGATGGACACGAAAGGTTTGGTGAAAGCCCTGGGAGAGGAATCACTGCTGCGACATGTAAGTTGTACTTTCATTTCTCACCTGAGGAACTCTGCTTCCCTTGGGGTGTTCAGAAGCCTTGGAATAGTGCAGCTGGAATCTACCTGCCTGACACCAATAATTCCTGTGTTTCGTGGCTGGCAACCCAAACTTGGCTTAGGGACTTTGGCACCACAAAGCTTCTCTGTCTTCCTGCAGAGAGAAAAGTGAAACTTTTCTGATGGTATGAACAGACCAGAAGGATGTTTCTGATAATTTACAGTTTAGCTGTAAGCTTTCCATGGCCCTTTCATGCAGCTCCACTAATTACGTTTGATCTCGAGACTGTTGTATTTCATCTCAGATTCTCAGTCTCTGTGCCTTGTATGGTCAGCACAACTTTTCAGTACAGAAGCTTTTTTTTTTTTTTTTACGTAGACTCTTATTCTCTGTTTTGCACCTTACAAGTTCTCAAACTGATATACTCCTGGGTTCTGTATTTTTTTTTTAAATAAGATCTCTGGGCTCTTTTGGTTTCTCAGCCATGCTCAGGCTAATCCTAGTCTGTACTATCTTTGATTGCAGGTTCTGTCAATTAACGAGGAAGGACAAAAGAGATGTGAGGAAAATACCAACGTCTTTGGCCGCCCCATCACGTTAGTATAGTTAGTTTGCTTGTATCCTTACAGAGTTTGAACTGACATGGTGAGCAGAATGCTGCTGTGAAGGTTTTCGATGATGTCCTCAGGGTTGCACTGCAGACAGCAGTGTGTGTACGGGCTGTTCCTGGGGTACCAGATCCTTGAGTTTCTCTTTTTTTTATACAGGAAAGTCTGCCAGATTCCACTTTAATTTAAAATGCATTTTTGGATTATTTTCAGCAATAGACCTGCATATCTTCCCCCTCTTCCACACTGACAGCATATGTTCTTGCCTTTGGGGCTGGTGTCTGTTTTAGCTGAAAGCTCGGTTGGGTTCAGGCTGTCTGCTGCCCCAGTGGAGATCTGCTTTTTATGGGAACTGCTGGTCTCCCCCGTTGGCTTCACTGGTGTAACTGGAATGTTTTATTGGTCATAAACTGAGCAGCCACCGTGTGATGAAGCTCTGACAGGTCTTTTTCTGCATGTTTATTGTAGATCCTGGACGTGCCTGGTGGACTTGGAAGGGCTAAATATGCGACACCTTTGGCGGCCTGGAGTTAAGGCCCTGCTCCGGATAATCGAGGTTGTAGAGGACAACTACCCTGAAACTCTGGGAAGACTATTGATTGTGCGAGCACCCAGGGTTTTTCCTGTGCTCTGGACTCTGGTAGGTGAAATCTGGACTGTGGGATCATAGGCATTTGTGTATGTACAAATAGCTAAATCACCCAGTCAGGGTAAGTTTTGCTTATTTGAAGAGTTAGGGAGGGAAAAGCTGACGTCCTGAAGAGGCCATGGCGTTGCTGCAGAGCAACCCTCAGCATCCCTGTAGCTCACTGGCTTCCAGTGGCCGTCATTCCCCCAGCGCAGGACAGGATGTTGGACCTGAACTGCAAATACTCCTGCAGCAGTGGGAGCCTGAATGACTGGTGCTGGGTTTTCATCTGATGGGAAAAGACAAATATTTGTAAATCTCATGCTGGGGGACACTGAAGAGAAGAGTAATAAATATGGTTCTGCCTGGTGCCTGCTGGCAGTTCTGGCAATGTAAGAACACACGTGTTAAATTTCTTGTGAGGTTTGTATCTGCTGCCATGACTGTGAACTTACATGAAGTCAAAAATGTCATGAGACCACTTTCCACTTGTTACCCCTTTCTTGGGGGAAGTGCTTCAGAGTTGTGAAGCTCTGCACTGCTGCTGTCTGCATTCCTGCTGATGAGGCCTTCCAGTCTGGAGCCTAAAGCATCCGTGTAAGATGCTGTAAACACTGCCTCTAACTTCACTCTCTGACACCGATGTCTTCTGTCCGTTTTTATTTCAGGTCAGTCCCTTTATCAATGAGAACACGAGGCAGAAGTTCCTCATTTACAGTGGGAATAACTACCAGGGTCCGGGAGGGCTGGTGGACTACGTGGACAAAGATGTGATCCCAGACTTCCTGGGAGGAGAGTGCATGGTGAGTGTCCTTCCTGTTGTGCAGGAGGAATCTGCAGTGTCCTCAGCACCCCTGTTCTGGCTGGTATACCCCTGCTCTGTGCCGTTACTGTGCGCACAGGAGACTTCACCCCCGGTGGGGATGCTGCCCAGGACAAGGGGGTTAAGGTCAGCTCTCTAAATGGAGTTTAGATAAATGGAGTTCAAGTAAGCTGAGTCCCACTGTGAAATCTTATACCTGCCGAGGGTGTCATCCTCTGTGTCTGACAGCCGGCGAGTGTTCATGGTACAGATGACGTCATACATTACCAGTAGATGAGTCTGAACCCTCTTTTTTTTTTTGTCTGACCCTTCCAGTGCACTGTCCCGGAAGGTGGACTTGTTCCCAAGTCACTTTATCAAACGGATGAAGAGCCAGAGAACTCGGATCACATCCGGTTATGGACAGAAACTATCTATCATTCTGCAAGTGTCCTCAAAGGAGCTCCCCATGAGGTACAAACCAGAACTTTGGAAGGCTGAAGGAGGCACTGAACTGGTACCAGTGACGTGTTCCTTTGGTTAAGGCTGACTAGAACAACAAGGGGCTCCCAAAGTGTGAGCACGAGATGGTCCAGCAGCAGTGTGCTGTTCTTGGGAAGGCTAAGGCTAGCTAATGGCTAGAAGCGTGGCAGTTAGGAACAGAAGCTTGAGAAGCAGTGTTTCTTTTTTCTACTGTGGCCTGATCTTTTGTAAGATGCAGTCTCTTCCCCCTCCTTTTTGGGGAAATAAAGTTTCCCTTCTGATAGTACAGCTTCCATTCCCAGTGGCATAGCTGGGACAGTAACAGTGGTGATATAAGAAGGTGTGTGCTGGGAATGTCCTGATGGGGTCACCAGAAAAGAGAACGGCCAAAAAAGGACCACTTGACTGTCAAAAGAGTCCACTAGCTTCACTGATGATGCGTAACTCTGGTTTGGCCTAGGCTTAGACTCCTGAGAAACCAGCAGTGCTTTTCGGAGTGCATAGCCACTCAGAGGGTGCTCTCTGTGTCCTGAATCATAGAATCGGAGTCTTCAGATGGTTTGGGGTGGAAGGGACCTTACAGCCCATCCAGTGCCACCCCCTGCCATGGGCAGGGACACCTCCCACCAGCCCAGGTTGCCCAAAGCCTCATCCAGCCTGGCCTTGAACCCCTCCAGGGATGGGGCATCCACAGCTTCTCTGGGCAACCTGGGCCACTGCCTCACCCCCGGCACAGGGAAACATTTCTTCCCAATATCTAATGCTTTGCTTCAGTTCCACTGAGGTTTTCTTAGAACTCTAGTAAATTATTTACAAGCAACTCTGCAGGGGAAAGATGGGGTGAAAGCCCCTGAGCAGATCTCTGGTGCTAA
>VZTO01016264.1:0-24799 GCA_013400615.1 Syrrhaptes paradoxus | reverse complement strand
CCATGGATTTATGGGTGCCCAGATTACTTAACCGCTCCTTAACCCAGTCTTCAGCTACCAGAGCAAACTCCTCCTTTGTCCTGACTTCCTCTGGGGCTTCAGGGGTACAGGGCTCCTTAGGACAGCCTCTGGCAGTACAGACAGAGACAAAGAAGGAATTCAGTAACTCTGCCTTCTCTGTATCCTCTGTCACCAGAGCACCCACCTCATTCATCAGTGGGCCTACATTGCCTCTGATGTTAGTCTTATCTGCAACGGATTTGAAGAAGCCCTTTCTATTGTCCTTGACCCCTTTAGCAAGGTTTAATTCTAAGGAGGCCTTAGCTTTCCTAGTTGCCTCCCTACACTCTCTGACAACATTCTTATATTCCTCCCAAGTGGCCAGCCCCTCCTTCCATGATCTGTAGACTCTCCTTTTGCACTTGAGTTTGCCCAGCAGATCCCTGTTTATCTCCTTCACAGCTTCATTCTCCATGGAAAACTATAGAAACTTGTGTTGTGAAGTGCAACTGAGAATGGGACAGCCTAAGTAGGAGGTTCACTATATCTCTGCCTGACAGTACAGCTGAGAATAAAAATGAATTGCAGTTAATAATGTGCGTTGTGTGAGTACTTGTTCGACCCTTTCAGTTGTGGTACCCCTTAATTATTTATGCCCTTTTAATGATGATACAGTTTATTTGTGAGTTAAAACCATATCTGGAACAGAGTAATGTTTGCATTCAGTAGCAAACCAGACAAAATCTCAAATTTCTCCTAAGTCAGACCTAGATTGGCAGCTCCAAAAAACCCACTAAAACTCAAATGGAACACTAAACTGGAGAGATTAGCTTCTTCATACATGCAATATGTAGCATTTTAAAAGATACAGCTACAGACCAATATTTTGGTCAAAAAATTCTGATGTCAGTGCCGACCAAACTACTCTCTTTGTCCTTGCTAAGGTATTTTAAGGTTTGATCCAATAATGGGACTGATACTTTATGCTTAAAATTACTTGTTGCCCAGCTCCAGTGTAATCACTCCCAGGTCCTTGTTGTTCACCTCACGAGTTTACGTTCTCCCCAAGGCATGAGAAACATTCTTGAGTTTTTCTGTGCAAAGAACTGTCATGAATAGTGGTCTGAACACCCGTGATTTCAATTTGCTGAAACAGCCCACAGACAGAGAAGTGTTTATACCATAGGTTTCCAAAAAAGAGGAATTGATGAGGAAATGTGAAGTTTCTTGTCCAGAACCATGAAACTGTCAATGTCAGTGCCAAGGTTGTATTCACTCATGATTCGTATCCCTGTTCTCTAAACACATGAGGGCATCACTCAAGGTCCGTGAAAACCCCTGGCTACAAAAAAAGGAACCAGCTTGTTTTTGCAATGTCTCATAATATTCTAAAATCTTTGGATGCTGAGAAACACAGGTGACATGGACCAGAAAGTAGGTATGAAAGCCATGGCTAAGTCATTAAAAGGAATAGATACTCAGGTCAAGATCTTAGATTTGGAAACTGCAGAAGCACAAGGCATAAGCATACAAGTCTCCACAGAAAACTTCAGGTCTAAAAAAGAATTCCATCCAAAAGATAATGAAATCCAAGAAAAATTTTAAAGTATTCGGCATTTAGATTTGTGAGTTGTCATGGGTTTAATGCAGGATTTATCCTGGACACCGACAAGGACATAGCAAGTGATCTAATTCTGTGTCTTCCTTCTTGAAATTTATCACTCATAATTCACCTGTCTCTTTCTATTTCTCTCTTCAGACTATATCAGTTTTTTGGTTAATTCTGCTCCAGGTCCTTGCTTCCTGTCTTCTCTTTCAATCACACAGGTTTTTCAGTCGCACCTATTCTACCTCTCTGCTTCACATTTTAAATCTCTTCAAGTTTAACATCGATCTTATTTGAGCTCACGATTTCCATTGTTCACTTAGGACTGCATCAGTTTTTGAATTGCTTTATTTTCCCTGTCTGCTTTAATTTCTGGGCTTAAATCACATCAGTTTTACATCAACTTTTCAATCATTCTTATCTCAGACATCTATTCTTACTTCTTACTTTAAATCACATCAACTTTAATATTGATGCAATTTATATAATCTCCTCCTATTCCTTATTGTTGGCATATTGACTTAAAAAGGATTTCCATTTTGTATACATCTCTGTGTATTTGTTATGTTTGCAGTACCTTTATGTCATATGCTGAATTAAAAAGTAAATTGAAAATTATTTTCTGTAGGGAAATATTGTAAGTGGCAACATAGAATTCTTAAAATAGAATGTTTTTCTTTAGCAAGGGACCTAAATCAAATCTTCTGAAATTAATGGGAGTCTTTCCAAGTAGCATTTAGGAAAAATGTAAAGACAGCATTTTAAAAGAAATATACTCTTACGCTATTAATCTCAGATACATTTTCATAGGAAAGATCAAATATGAGGTAAATTTAGGATAGAAGTTAAACTTTAAAACAGACATAAATTATAGACTGATGCTATTTCAGTAGCACCTGTTTCTAAATGACAAGATAAGTAATGTAAGCAAATGTAGCTTACCAAGATGATCTGAAAGAAGAAAGGCAAGACTGCATTTGGCTTTGACTTAATAAGAAAGGCAGAAAAGAGTACACTAACTCCACTGCAGTTCCTTCCTCAGGAAAGAAACATATCTGCTTTTTTTTTAACTGGTTCTGAAGACAAGGAATGCAGGGCCAGAATTGGTCCCATACCAAATGTCCCACCAATTTTAGTGTGTCTGGATTTTCAGCCATTTACTACGTGCTATATTCTTATATTTTGAAAGTTAAATGTGGAGATGTTAGAATTTTATTACTCAGTTACACAAGCAAATAGATAGAAATGCAGACTATGTCCTTTCAGCTGTGAGACTGTCTGCCATTTTCCTGAAGTAGGCATCAGGTTGGGTGTCCTACTAAATAAAGATATCTGGGCTAGTTACCCCCAGTCCCCTTCATAGCAAAAGGAAAAAAAAAAGTGGCACATCATGAGTATGCCTCATCTCATCAGTTGAATGACGCCCTAAAACTGTCTCTGTGAAAAAAAAAAGTCCTGACTAAACAAATTCTAAGGCAATCAGCCTAGTCATAGAAATCTACATTGTAGATATCTTCAACTAGGCAAGAAGAAGCCCAGCCATTACGCATAAAGTGCAGAGCCACACACAGGAGCTCCCATGGGGGGTGAGAATTTCCATTGTGCTCTACTGTAGACTGATGTGGCAACTTGGCTGCCAGTTTCTTCTGACCAGAGATCTTCAGTAATGTGATTTTGATACATTAATATGTAAGAATGATAAACTTACATACATAAAAAGATTCAGATAAATTCTAATGTGTATTAAATGGGAGGTGGTTGGGTATCAAAAAAGAAAAAAAAACAAAAAACAAACCACAAACCAACAAACCTTGGTTTTCAGATTAATCTGTTGATCATAAATCTGAACAAATTTCCAAGGATGAGTTTGCTTGAAAGTTGTGTGAGCCCTGACATTCATTGTCTCTGTCAGATGTAAAAACCATTTTGTGAGTTGGTGTGGCAAAGACTTTTGATCCAAGAAAAGCAAGGACTCTCCATGTCTAATCCTGGGTAGAAGACTTGCTAAAGAGGGTTAAGGTTCTGACTTCCAAATATAGGAAATAGAGAGCTCTAAATAAAATGCAGTCAGATTTTGTTTTATATTCACATCAAGGTTCCTAATTTTTTAGTATCTATTGGTGATTTTGCCTGGGGTAAACGATTTTATTATACATTTGCATGTAACTTGTTCAGCTACTGCTCATACTCTCAAGATGTGTGGTAGAATTGTCAATGTATATACTGTTACTCAGATAGACTTAGGTCTTTGTGCAGAATAGATTCCAATTTTGTAACTACAAGAATTCATTTACACTGAATTAATTGCTAATTCCACAAAAGCTTCCATAAGTTTCAGATGAGACAATTCACTACCTTTCATGACTTTAATGCTATAATCTGTCTAAAAGCAGCTCTTCTAATTAGACAGAGCTAGCTACAGAAGCAGTTGTTATTTTTAATGTTGCGATTATCCACTCTTCTTTAGGAATGACAAAATGATCGAACTTTCTTAGAATTTAAGAAATGAAAATCCTTAACAGTCAAGATGCACACAGGTGCTCGACATGAGCAGCTTACACACAGCAAGGGCAGTTTCAAAACATCTGAATCCTGACTGCAAAAAAAGACAGCAAGGTGTACTGTAGACAGTTTTGCTGTATTACTAAGGACATGGAACAAAGGACATAACAAATGGATCCTGCTTTTAACTTTTGTGAATAACTTAGAAATGATCCAGTCACCAGTTATAATGTTGAGGAAAGCTAAATTTGCACATTTTCCTTTACAATTCAGAGACAGGTTTTAGCTCTTGTTATTTTTAATCACACCTTTACTTTGGTTACAGTTTAAAATCTGTCATCCAGAAATCCCTGAAGCTTACAGTGTTTCTCAGTCTGCCGTAAACACTTTTGCCTTTGGCTGCCCTTAGGGTTGAGGTTAGAAGGGCACAGGGAAGTATGCCAAGATCTTGGATGGAGGTAGAAAGAACTCTATTGGGTCTGCGGTACTTTGGAACGTTTTCCTTGAAGGAGGGCAAATAATCATTAGTGTGTTTGAATACTGGGAAAAAAAAACCTCCCAAATTCAGTGAGGAAAAGTAATAAAGAAGAAAGTACTCTTATTGCTTTAAAACTCTTGTGTTCTACACCTGAGATAAAATGTTCAGCTCTTTTAATACATATGTAATGCCTCTGAGAATGTAATCTGTGAATTCACTGTTAATAATTACTTTGCTTGAAATTAAAAAAAAAAATCCTTCAAACCTCCTGTTTGTACTAGCTTCTAGATCTGGTAGTAGATTTGTATTCAGTAGGAATACAGTAAGTTACATCAGTAACTTACATTTCCTCATGGAGCAATTTTGCTACCTTATTTTCCTTTCCTCATCTTTTCTCTTGGTTGCAAAAAAAGGTCAGAGTCCAAAAGGTGAATGAAACAATGTTATTTTCTTCAGATCTATAACGTGTGTGTTGACTCATATACATTGTGCGTTTGGTTCATTATTATGGGTTGTTATTAGTGATCATTGCTCTATATATTCCACACCCCGAGAGCAGCAGATGAGATTGTGTCCATTTTGTGTGGTACCTGCAATTCAACTAATGAGGATGTGAAGCTCTAATAAGGTATAAAAAAATCAAGGTCAGGGTCAAACATAGTTCACAAAAAGCTGGTACTAAGTGGTAGATATCTACAAAGATAAAAAAACCCTATCAAATGATATTAAAACACTTTTTTAACTATTTATTTTGGAAAAAAAATCTACTGAAGTAAACAATGTCATTTTTACAGCGATATGTATAGGGAGTATTTATATTATTACTAGAGTAAGCCTTAAGGTGCTGGGCATCTAAAAATAAACATCTAGAGTTTGGATCTCCCAAAGAGGGTCTCGTTTCCCAGGTGCTTTGAGTTCCCATTGGGCACTCTATCCCTGTGCAGCCTAGGAACTTATTTAAACTTGGATGTTCAGTGTTGCTGGGGCTCCCTTCATCCCCTTGAGTGAATCTGGTCACTGTTCTTTAAATCAATTACTGGAAAAATATTGGTCACATTCCTGAACATTAGTGATTACTACATTTCTCAGCAAGAACAAGCATTCTGATTCATTGAGGTGCTGGATTTTACTGGGACTGTCACAGTAACCCAAAAGGCAGGGTGGTCCAGATCAATAGAAAAAAAGTATGCTTGGCACAGTAAACAAATATAGCAGCAAGCCAGAGCAGGAGAAGAATTTAAATAGATGAAGCAAGCTGAGAACACAAACAGGACCTGGTATCTCATTCTAGGAATGACAGACAGTCAAGACTGTTAACTGTTTACCAGTCCTGCAGTGCTAAATTTGATATTTATCTCTTTGAAGAGAAATGGTATAAAGCTCAGGAATTTAGAGCACTGTAAGCAGTGTAGTGGCACCATGCCACTACTCTGCAGAGAAGTGAATTTTGCCTGTTTAGGAAAAAAGGGATGTGATGAACATGTCAGACTAACAGTGAATTTCCTTTTTATATTAATTTCAAATTAAACAGCAAGGGGTAGCTGAGCTTCTGGAGATGCATGTTACACAAGATATACAGATTTCTATGTATTTGATATGCTTCAGCTGGTCTTGTGGAAAAGTAAAAGTGAACACCATAAAGATGTGTATTGAAATTTACTGCTAGAACATATAGGCAGAAAGTTAAATAAGTATATTTTTCTGATATTGAATAGGAAACATTTTCTAAAGTTAAAGTCTGAACAGAAAAGATATATTTTGTTCTGGAAAATGAGAATGTTAGAAAATAAATTCTGTACTTCATGTTTATTGTGTAATGACAATGTCTATTTAAAGCAGGTAGAGTGTGAGATATATATTTAAACCTCATGGTTTGTTGAGCCACATGTAATAAATTCAGTGAATCACTTTATTTGCAGCCTTGAGAATTATAATCCCATGTTTCCAACAAGCTTTAAACAGTTATGTTTGCATAGATAATGCAAAAGCATTTTCCAAATCTTGAATGTTTCTGAACATATAAATAATTATATTTTGATTGGGGAGAAGCTAAGTATTTTGCTTATCTATCAAATGTTATAGTAGTGACTTCCTCCATCCTTAATGATCACAAAACTGCATATTATGATCTCAGTCTTTCTTCTCAGTCTGTCTTCTCAGGGTACCAGAGATATGACACCTATTAATAGCTTGGTAACTTAAAAAATATTAGAACAAACTGCTTAGAGTCATATGAGTCAGCTGTGATGACATGAAGAATGCTGGCATTTTTCATTTTTCCTGCCTGTGTTTCATTGAATGTTTTCTAGATAAAAATATCTAGAATATATCCATAACTCACTGGTATACCAATCAAATTTTTTATTTTGGAATTTAACAACAGAAGGATTTACATGAATGTGTATTTGAAATTCTTCTGGATGCAAGTAGGTTATGGGTACTCCTTGCTTTCCTTGATCAAATACAGAAAAATTATCAGGACTATAGGTCTTTTTCTTTGTGGGTTTTTTTTTTTCCCAACATGTGATGCCATTGAAGACATTTTTAGTTAAGCAGAATATAAAAATAAGGTTGTAGAAAAGTACAAAACCTGTCATGAATATATCATATTAGAAAGCTAGTTATTTTAAGATATCAGAGATGTTTTCTAATTTAAAAATGCATTATGGTGATACCACATTGCTTCATATAATGTGTTCATACAATTTTCTCTAATTGCAAATATACCATGACAAAAGATTCCTGATTGGATTTTTCATATATTTCTATGGAGCTCTGCAATATCCTTAATGATAATTCTGTGACGAACAGAAATTTGCAAATTCATTTTTTTCTTTATTTACTCTTCTGAGAGTTCTCCTTACACAAACATAAAAGAACACTGAGTCAGCGGTAGTTAAATTTCCTACAGTATGTCGGCTAGTTAAGCATATTATGCAGTTGGACTGAAAATGCTGGTAATTAGAGTTATTGAATCTGGCTGGAAACAATGACATTAATTTCCTTTGATTTTATCACTGTGCTCAAAAATGTTATCAAACATAACGACAAATGCATGAAATCTCACTAATATAAGGGTTATTTTTAAGGCTGTTAACCAAAACTAGACAATGGGGGAGAGAATGCTAAAATAACCTGCATTTCTGAAGGAGTCTCTTTGTTCTTCTCTAAGCTCATGACAAGCGAGAGGACACAAGCCTGGATTCAGTCTTGGTGCAACTCCAGTGAAGTTAGCTGAGATACACCAAACATGGTTTTGCCCCAGAGGGTTTTGGATTTATTTATTTTAGATGAAGTCTATACATATTTTAAAATGAGCATTGCCCTTCAGAATGACAAAGTAGTGAGTGTAAAAAAAAAAAGACATTCTGAAAGATAACAGAAAATGTGTGTGATAGGAAGCATTTCAGGCCAGAAAGCGAAAAACTTTAACCACTGCTCCAGTCTCATTCATCTGACTTTCCTAATTCAATGGCTGTGAATTAAACTCTGGTGAAGATAGGAGAGGGCAATCATATACTCCTCAAGTTTTTGATTTGGATCGTTCCTAACAGAGACTGCATCATTCACTTTTTGCATACTCTGCCATACTCAGAGAAATAGAAAGAAAGAGGTTATGTCTTCACATAAGATGCCATCCCCTGGGACAAAAGGGTCATTACAGCCTTTAGTTCAATTTTTAACGCAGTTATAGCCATATAACTCCTGTCTGAAGAGAGTTACGGGCTGCAAGGAGACCTGCATGTTCAATCCTTCCTCCAAGTCTTCCTTCCCAATGCACAGAAAGGTGGGAGAAAATGAAGAGGTCATGAAGTGCTGACTCTGCTGTTGGAGATATAAGTTAATTTGTAAAATTAACCTGGGCCAGAGCGGCTGGAGGAGGTGGCTACACTCTTAACATCACTTAGCATGACATACATACTGTAATGCAGAATTTCTTTATTAAATTTGTAAAGAAGCAAATTCCACAACCGTTTCTTCGATTCAGTGGTTTTCAGTTGAAAAAACTGTATGTTGCTGCCTAGCTGCTGGACTCCAGTCTGGGGACCCAGGGTCTCTGCCCAGGCTGAGGGGTGTGGCTGCTGCTTTCCTGTTTACATGTACAACCAGTAGCAAAGCTATATACGTATCCCAGAGACAGACAGAAACACAGATACACATGGATACATGAGCAGGACACACAGGCTGCTGCATAAAAGGTGCTGCCTTCAACAGCAATCCATACTCACATAAACACAAGCACAGCCAGCCAATTCTCCGCCTCCTCTTGGGCTTGCAGAGACAGCAGGTCACTAGAGCAGCACACACGACACTCTCCAGGTTCACAAGCACATGTACATTTGTGGTTGCCTTGAGTACTGGCACAGGCTCTCTGTCCTCCCAAAACCCCTGTCCGTATCCTGGCCCGCTTACCCACCCTTGGGTCCCCTCTTGCTGGCTGGTCCAACTCGGTGCTCGCTGTGCACGCTCAGCACTCACTCATTTGTCCCACAGGTGCCCCTCAATCACAGGTCCCCCAGATACCAGCATGGCCCTCCTGATATCCTATACCAGATTTGAGGCCCCCCTGCTTGTCAACTGGTTCAGCTTCAGGTTTCATAGAATCATAGAATGGTTAGTTAAGTTAATGATGAAGGAAGAGAAGGAGTATCATAAACAGAGGAGGAAGAGGTTCTAGAAAGTGACTTCTTTGATAAATCTCTCAGATGAACCCGTTCTTTCTCATACATGCAAATGGTTGAACAGCACTAGAAGCCTTACCTGCATTTACAGACAAAAGCTGAAAACCACTTGAATGAGTATAGTTTATATAATTGGATAAGCTAACACGTAGTTTTAAATATAAAAGCATATCTGACATTTCTCTGTTTCAGAGATCTCTTATGACAAAGACATTTTGTCAGAAATAGATCCTGACATGTAAAGCTTATAGGCATTTTTATCTGAAACCCAAGCTTAAGGAAAAAACCTTGCCTTTTGAAAGTAGTAATTTAACAGAAAACTTCGATATTACCCTGTGCATCTCTGCTCATACAAGGATCTACACTAAATATCCTAATATAGAGAATGAAAAGGTATTTAGGCTTCTCGTGTTGATAAAGCAGAGTAAGAGTCATTTCTTTTTCTTCTCTGATCTCTGACATATTCTTTCATTTGTTCCTTAACAAGCACCTTTACTGAGTCTCTACTTCATTTCCTTCTCCTTTCTTCTCTAGCTCTTGGAACTGGTTGTTATCTTTTTTCCCCACAGCTATAGCTTTGGAAGCAGAATCTTCTGGGAGAATGGTTTTCTCTTGCTGTACTCCCAAGGGTCTATTTACACCCCTTGTAGTGATGTCCCTGGTGACTATTTTGTTTAGACTAGGAGAATATATTTTACTTTTATATTTTAGCAGTGAAAAAATAGTATCGGTCACAGCAACAACAATAGCAACATTGAAAACCTGTAGGGAAAAAGAAAGAAATCCACCACAGGCAGGTCAATAAGCAAAATCTGAGATACAATTTTATCTCCAACATATCAAATGTTTCAGTAATCAGATGCAAATTTGTAGGTGAAAAGAAGATAAGATAGAACAACCTCCTCATTAGCTAGCTTGCACTGTCATCCTGCAATAGGGTTGGAGATCAAAATTTTCCCTCAGTTAATCTTGGGCTGCCACTTGTTTGGAAATTGTACATTAGATCCTCATTTTTTTTTGAGTAAAAGCCAAATATGTGAGCAGGAAAGACTGTGTAGTACACAGAGAAGTTAGACACTTCAAAATACTCATGTGTTGATTAGGGATTTAGGAAACAAGGAGGACCGCAGAGTTGGTACCTGAAAGCTTTTCAGGCTTAGGACTCTGACTTAGCTGCAGGTGCATATAGTCACCAAATTCAAAAGAAGAGACTTGACTTCTCTGTGTATAAGCATCTATAGCTATTAACTGCCCATGGGCCGCTATTTTCTTTCAAAATATAATCAGAAAAAGAATGTCTTGCCAACTTTTTCTATAGTGTTTTATGAATCATGCAGGAAATTGGTGATAAAGGTAAAATGCCCTTTTCAGATCAGTGTTTTCAGATCCATATCTCACCATGACCACTTGCTATGGGCTAATTACACGACAAAGCTGCATCACTGTACAAATCAAAGTATGTGATTCATGAGACCAGGGGAAAAAAGAACAAAGTGGGAGCATAACTGAAGTGTATTTGTGACGAATGATAACTTAGGAAAAAGGCAGAGCAGCTTCTAATTGTACAATTTTCTAAGCCAGCTTCTTGCTGGAGCCAGAAAATCAGTTGTTGCACCACTGCATTTCCTGCTGTGCCAAAGCCATGGAAAGCTGCTCTCCCTTTTGCTGCTATCTCCAAAGAGAGAAGCTGAGACAACAGCTACTGCTGGAGAGTGAGAAGAACCTCCTGCCTGAGGCTGTCACAGTCCTCTCTTTTTTCCTCCTGGTCCTCCTAGCTGCGATGAGGACGCTACAAACCTTCCTATCGCATAACTGGCCCAGCCCCCTGTTCTTTGTTCCTGCAGTAGTAAAATTACACTTTATTCAAAAACTAGTGAAACAATTTAAGAAGAAGTCCAGAATTTCAGTCCCTGCTCAGTGGACTTCTGTCTTTTATACTGGATAACAACTGAGAATTTCAAAGTTCTTGCAATCTGGCACTCTCAAAAGGAGATTGGAATCATTCAGGCAATGTTTCAAACTGTGAAGTGTAAAGCCAGCTATCAAAGTTTTAAAAACATTAAAAAAAAAGCAGTTGGGATTTGAATTTTCATTATTGAGAGCAGAAGAGACATAATATCAACTTGCTGTTGACTCTGTATATATACAGAACTCTGCTTTTATCAGTTTGATTTTCTTAGAACACTGTAAAATGAGAAAAGTATTTTAATGTGTATGATATTTAGAGTACTTGTTCACTTTTTGTAGCTCTCGATAATTTTAAATTGCTTCTGTTATTAAGAAAAAGACATTTTTCTTTTTTCTAAAGAAATAAAAGTTTGCAAAACAAAGCAGTGGTATTCTTTATTGCTGATCCCTGGCATGCAAGTTTCTTTAGGTCCTGCAAGATTGCGTGAGTCACAGTAACAGCATGTCATATCTGAAATGTTAAGGAAACAAAGTAGGGAAGTCACCAGAAGTGACACATTGCAGTATAGCCTAGCATGAAGCAATACATCAGAATGTGCAATGGCTAGAACCGATTCATCCATTTATTCTATAATCCTTTAAAAGAGCAATTTATTTAAGCTATATTTTGGGAATGTTTTAAATAATTTTTAAAGGATCTGCACAACAGCTTCCTGTATTGTATAGCAAGCTGCTACTACTCAAAAGTTTTGGGGCCAATTCCTAGCTCACATGAATGAAGTGTTGCCAGTACTGTAAAATAGATGCAAATATATGTTAATGCTAAAATAGAAACAGATTGGGCTGACAACATCCTGGAGACTGCATTAATGACTAATTTGTATAAAGTCACTTCAGTGGAAATCTTTATATTCAGTTTTCCAATTTTCTCAGCCTGAAGAGAGTTAGTTTAAAATGCTACTGAAAAGAATATACTTCAAAGATCAGCTGGTAAAAGACCTGTACTTTGCATGGTAACATAAACATTTCCTCTGCTATGACTCCTGTTTCTTCTACGTGTTCTCCATGCTCCTTCCCAGTACCCTTCTAACACCTACTTTTTTTTTTTTTTTTCTTTTCAGTACAAGGAGGCAGAGTTCTGCCCTTTCAAAAGATCTTCTTCTCTCCCAGTTTTCCTCCTAGTTTTAAGGACCTTCTAGCTGATACAATTCTTGCAAGGAAACGTGTATGTACAAACAGTTCATTCCAACATTTCCTGACAGTCAGGAACTTAAATAGACAAAAATTTCATTTTTTGTATTGATGTTTTCTTTATTATTTGGCTTTCTTTTTACCTAGATGGTCCCATATTTAAGGACCAAGAAGTTCAAAATTATTTTGTAGCACATAGGTACCACTTTAAGCAACTGTTTGCCTGATAAGGTCTTTTGTATTTTCTGGAAAAAAATGTTATTGTGACAAAACATTCTGTAGCTCTTACTCACATAAATGCACATTTACATCACTTTTAAAGTAATGAGCATACAAAATCGGAATGGTCTGGGATCACCTTATTCCAAAATTGGTCATGAAGATATGTAGTTTCCTGAATTATACAGAGCTATGATAATGCAACATAAGTGTCATAGTTTTGATCCTGGCTGGTAGCAAACACCACATAGCTCCTCGCTCATTCTGCCTGCTCCCGGAGATGGGGGAGGGAAATAAAGGTGTAAAAGGAAAAGAGACTCCTGGGTTGAGATAAGAACAATTTAATAACTAAACTACAATAATACTGGAAATAATAATGATGATTATAAAAATAGTAATATATACAAATACACAAATGAGTGATACACAGTGACACTGCCCATCTCCTGATGACCAAGGCTCAGCCTGTTCCCGGCTAATGATCCCAGAGCAGAGAGAGTCTGGAAACTGCAATCCCGGAATGGAGATAAGATCCCAAGTGTCCAAGAGACTGAGATGACCCTGAGAGAGGGGCAACCCAGAGGGAGACAACTCGGAGAAAGAGTCCACCCAGAGAGAGCTGACCCGGAATGAGAGAGTATTTCTGGAGAGATCCTCATCTATGTACTGGGCATGATGTGCATAATATGGAATAGACTATTGGCCAATTTGGGTCTCAATCCCAAACTTAAGATTGAACCCTAGGCTAGTAATTGGTGCTGTGCTCCCTCTCAGCTTCTTCTGAACCTGCAGACACTGGCACTTCAGAGAAACTGAGAAGTCCTTGACTGTCCTGGCAGCTACTATAAACATCCATATGTGATCAGCCTTCTCAGCACAAATCCAAAACACAGCCTTGTCTGTTAATTAGGGATCTGACCTCTATTTTTTACCTCTTTAAACAAAAATATAAACCATTGAGATATCCACAAGCCTTTGGCCTATTAAAGTATAATTCTTTTAATAATGTTTTCAAAATTCAGAATGTGTCTGCAATTTATAAGCTGCAGCCAGGGGAGTTACCAAAAAAAAAAAAAAACACTCCAGTAAAATACCTTGGGGAAGTTTAAGATTTCGTTACTGAGAATTTAAATTGAATCACCAAAGAAAATTTCTCTTCAGAGATCCAAAACAAAATTCAGCATAGATCAATACCTGGAACAAAATGAGAGTGTTTGCCAGGGAGATGTGGCCTGACATTAAAAGGTATTGCAAGATATGCACAACACAGAAGAAAAATGTAAAAATTTTATTCATGAGAGAGGACTCAGAAAAGAATGAGGCTCGTAAGTCAAAGACATATGATTTCCAGGGAATTAGAGATGAAATTAAAAGCTAATTGATCAGATTTTTAACACTGGAAATTCCAAGAGAAGACAAACATTTCCTGTACTACCTCAATGTGAAGGATTATTATACAGACTTTTGAATAATTAACACATATTTAAATCTCTGCAATGAAACAGTTCCCATGTGTTTGCTTAAGTATCTTTCCCCAGGTCAAATACAAAAAAAAAGAAAATGGCAACTCAGTTCTGAAAAAAGGATAAGCCAAGCCTTTTAAAAGTGATACTTCGGAGCAGCTTGTGGCTGCTTACAGTTTTCAACTTTGAAATCAAGTTTTCACTTCAGGCTGCCATGCCAGGGTTGCATCATGTGGCTAGCAGTGGAACCCTGCCAGTAGGCAAGATGCTGAATAATTCAAACTTCCCAAGTGGAAGGAGAAATCTAGCAATCACTCTAGTTCATTTCTATCTGTAGTCTGTGTGACTGTCACTTTAAGAAATCTAGTCACTGTCTTGAAAGGAACAATTCCTGTATTTGTCCGATGCCTTCTGTCTTCTTACTTCTTGAAAAGTATTGTTTGTGTTCAGAGACATTGCTTAAATTGAAACCTTTTGATCCCTCTGTATTATTTCTAATTAAATAACGTTCAAAACTGAACTGCAGTTTAGTGTGAAACATGAACAATTTTTTTTCTCCTGAACAATGGCAGTTATCTGAATTCCTGCAAATAGCAAATATCCATATTTGCCATATTTAAAGGCACTTAGGTTCCATATTTTGTTGAATGAAAAATGAAATTACACACCCAGATACCTTCTTGGGATCTATATCTCTGCAACACTGTATTTGTTTCTTCGAAAATCTGGAAGTCTATTTTAATTTATTATTAAAAGAAAAAAATTAGAAACAAAACATTTAATCCCATTTTTTATCACAATTTATTCACTACCTAAAATTAATTAATTTGGAATATTGCTGATTTTTCTTCTCATCATATTATATCAAAACACATTATCATGAACATCTGACCCAAAGTTTTTTTCATTCAGAGAAATGCATATCGGAAGCTTTAGGAAAATTGACAATATAGACAAAATTACATTGAAAAAATTGCATGTTTTACAACCTGTAAGCCAGTAATTAGCTGAGCAAGTTCTCAAGGTATGCTGTAAACTCTGTATTGATTCAAAATTTTAAATTAAATTTGTCAACTTCACAATAAGGTACAGAGTGGAATCCCATTCCCATAGAAATCAATTGTAAAGTTGTCTTTTAGTTTTTTGGCAGGGAGGTGATTTCACTTAAGGACAAAAATAGCATCTGCTTACTGACATTCTTCTGTTATGTAGGTTTTTAAACATAACTATTGGACTTTCAGAACTTGAACTTACATTTCAGCAACCACAACACGTGCCTGAGCCAGCCCATCAGCAGCTCTATCTGTATTGTTTATGGTGTGCCCTGCAGAGCAGTGCAGTGCAGATATGCCCATAGTATGACACTCATATTTTGTACAAGCATAGAAAAAAATAAACTGGAAGCTTCTCTGTTTAACACATTTTATGAAATCTATCTGGGAAATACAAGGAGTAAAATTTTCATTCTAGACCCTTTCTCTTTTATATAAACTAATATTGAAACCAGCAAATAGAATATGGTCATTACCCTTTGGTAATTGTTGTAAGATGGCAAGTACTCAATATGGCAGGAAGTAAAAGCTCATTCTCACAAAGACAGCTAAATCCATGACTGGAATTATACCATCAGGTTTTGTAGTCATTTTGCATTCTTTCCCACTGAAAAGTCCTATCAGAGCTTTGGGATGTGACCAACTAATCCACTTAATACTTATTTAATTATCTCAGCACTCCTTTTTATAATTCTCCATGAACTACTTAGATGTGAACTGATACCTTCTCATCACAGAGCTTAGAATACAACCTGCACAAAATTTAATCAAGGGGAAAATTAAAGTGGAACAATATAGGAAAAATTATATTACCTGTATGTGAGCAATTTTCTTCATTTAAAGTTATTCACAGAATGTATATGAATAACATTTTACATCTAAAACTCATAATTTCATTAAAAATTCCAATGAAATAAAGGCTTTTAAGTAACAACTGAAATCTCATACATAATTGTAAATGAAGGGTATAGGAAATAATAATGACAAAAATTTACTGTATTAATACCTGATTTATTATATATCAAGGATAATTTTTTTTTTGCAACTATATATTATCTTCAGGATCTTGACCTATTACAGTTAAATTTATAAGGTCAACAGCAAGCACTGCAAGTGCACTATAAGAATGATACTAATGTGGTTAAACCTGTTAATTATAATAGGAAGTAGAACTAATACAGATATTTCAGCAGGATAAATGTTCAAGTGTTCAACCACATGTTCAACATTAAATGTCGACTTGACATTAAATTATGTACACCATCTATTGGAGACCCACATAAATATATGATTGAGAACAGTCATATCAAGTAAGAAAAATTTCATGACCTTTTGTAAGAGTTATAGTTTCATCCAGACAAATTGTGTATCACAAAAGTTTCTAACACATCAATGTCTGTAAGACTAACTTATTTTTCTGTCCTTAACTGACAAAAAAAATAAGCAATCATCTCTTACAGAATCACATATTTTTTTGACTGGCTCCATTCAGACCCATGATGAGCATGTAGTTTCAGAGATGGTACCACAATTTTTAGGATTTCAGCTTTACTTTTTTATTCTGACTATGGAACTGAAGTTGAAATTTTTAACATCACTTTGGAAACTAAACTGACTACTTTCACTTATGAACTATTGTGAAGTGTTGTTAAAATATAAACAACGCTGAACAACATTTGCATGACTTGAATCCTGCTTACATTGCTTTATCTCTGCTCACTGGGAGTGACTTGATATTAAGTCAGAATATGCAGCTTCAGAATTTGTTCTTACAGCTTCTTCTCCTTTGGCTTTCTTTCAAGAGCTATGGAATTATTAGATTCAGCTACCTGTTTGTGTACATCTCTGAGAAACACATCAATAAGTGTTTGATACATACTCTCAACAGTTTAAAATCCGTAGAATTTGTATTTATTGCTGTTTTCTCCCATGTTGAGCTTTTCCATACTTGATAGTAATTATTTTTTAACCAAAGGAAAAATTCAGTACATGTGCAGATGAGCAGAAGCTCCATTTATTTAAACTGGAATTGTTGCTTGTTCAGACCCAAAATGCATTTGTTTTGGTTTCACTATGTATGTTGCCCAGAGAAGCTGTGTTTGCCCCATCCCTGGACGCATTCAAGACCAGGCTGGATGGGGCCCTGGGCAGGCTGCTCTAGTGGTTGGCAGCCCTGCCCACAACGGGGGGTTGAAACTAAATGATCTTTAAGGTCCTTTTCAACCCTGGCTATTCTATGATTCTATGAATATATGATTCTATGATTCTATGATTGATTATGTTAAGAGAAACAGTTGTTAGAATCTAATTATTGCAAGGACTTGATGAAATCTCCATTAAAAAAAAAGTGCCACATATGCCTCAGTGTTCAAAGAAAACCTGGAACCACTTGGGTGGAAGAACTGGAAACAGACTGTCTACAGTTGACCCCCGAGATTTGTGCATTATTTCAAACTTCCTGTGCCCATGTTAGAATGATTATTTGTTTCAGGATCATGACTCTGACTGTTTTTCTGTATCTTCACTTTCTGTATATTTACTGCAGGGCATTTGTACTATATGACCTCCATGGTCCCTTCCAACTCAAACTGTTCTATGATTCTATGATTCTATCTTTTTCTGCCAATAAAAGCTTCTTGGTAACTGTAACTGATATGGAACTGTATGTTTACTTGATTAAATTCTCATCTGTGAGAAGCCCTTTTTGCTTGCTAAGTGATGCTTTTAAAAATCATATCATATTTGAATTACATATCTTCTTACCTTTTAAATCAATACCAATGAGATACAGGGTGATATAAAATACATTTCCATTCAGAGGTGTTATTTTGTTAAAATTAAATTTATTTCTTCTCTATTTTAAAAGTGGGATATAATGCAAATCAAACAAATCTATTATTCTCTCACTCGGATAAAAAACAAAGGCCAAATCATGATGGCAGATGCAATCTCTTTAACAGGCTATCAAGCAACAATAGCTGTTATTATTCTCGTCTGTCTTATCTATATGAATGCATGGTACAAGTTTATAATTAAGTTTCAGTTTCAGTTTCTAGACTACGCAGCAATTCTAGAAATCAAGAAGTACAATCCTGAGTTCAACTTTCTGATGTGATTAAGCCTATTGTGATCACAGCTGCACTAAAGAAACTTTATCTTGCTTTTCTTTTCACTCTGGCCAACATTGGTTTGTAGAAATTAGTTTTTGAAATGGAAATTATTTAGGTCTGTGTCCAGTTTTATCCAAGTCACTAAAATTTGAGAATGCTGGAGAACGAACAGGTTGGAATTTGTAATAAAACAGATTTAGTCAGAAAACATCTATTAATCAAAATGGAAAAGGTTAAAGGGAACATAACAAATCTAGTTTGGTTTGTTTGTTGTTTTTTTTTCTTTAATTTAGAAAGTATTTTCTGGTCAAAAAAATGAGAATTATAGATAGAACCTAAATCTTCAACTATCCAACAGCTTCAGCTAGAGCAAAACCTTGACTGTGCCTCTTATTAATCTGCATAACTTTACATGCATTTCTTTACAAAAATTTGAAAGATCTCAATTTGTACAGATACTGAGTAAATTGCAAAGAAAATGGTACATAACACTGGCAACAACTGTATTAGCTAATGAATGAAATAATTTATCACCCTCTCAGATATTAATTCTGTGGCTCATGATAAAGCAAGTTGTTAGAATGAGAGCATTACTGATTCTACTCATGTTTAATATTAAGATTTTGAGGAAAGATGAAAACTATTTTCTCAATAGGAATACTTGAGCCATCTGCTCCCTCAAATATTTTTTTAAAAATGTACTTATTCTGTAGATTCCTGAATCTTGGGTTCAGTAAGAAAGGACTGTGTTCGGTTTCATTTTGAAACACATAAGAAAATAAATCAGTACGGGTTTCCATGCATGCATGTTTAATATTAAGAAAGATTCTTCCAGCTAATCATGCAAATTATCGTGGTGATTGTACTGCCATGGGGGGAAGATAAGAAGATAAGATCCAAATCAAAGTTTCAGATTATATTAAAATTAATTTACTTCAGGCTAGCTGTCAGTGTTTCTAGATTTATAATTCAATAGGTAATATGTTCAAAATGAAATTAAGAATTCTTGCTTGGGAACATCAGAACAAAGCAGTGGAAAGTTAAAGATGCTTAGGACAACCACCTCCATGTATGTGTGACTGCAGTTGCCTGAAGAAGAAGGTATTTTCTGGCCCACACTCAAAGAAGTATCTGGGCTTTTTACCTTGCAAATATCAGCACTTGAGAAGCTCTGGGCAAATTGGCTTCAGTGACAGAATAAGCAATGATGTCAACTCAGTTGGCTGTATAAAAACAACTTTAAATACTGGGTTTATGCCATGTCATCATTTATGGTTTTCAAGAGAAAGGGATGCTTTTAAAGCTCAGACTTTATCTGCTGGAGCTCTAGGAATAGTTGATGATGTGTTCAACTACACAGGGAACTGCCAGTTCATGCTGAACACACACTCTTGTATAAGCTGATTAGAGATATACTAGAGCTTTTATTAAAGATTCAAATGCTTTTGCACAATTCAAGATATATCTTCACACCTGGACTGTTGTTTTTTAATCTCTGTCTCAGTTTATCTTGTTCTCTTGTTCATGTAATTTTTGTCCAAGACATTGTTACATGCACTTCTTTCTGTATAACATTAGTGAAAAAAAAAAAAAAAAGTTCAATCCTTTTCTAAATGTCACTAAGAAAAAAAAAATAAAATCAAGGAATTTTACATGTGATAGAACTAAGACCTTATTACCTTCTCTTTTAAGCTCCTCATGGGCTGGCCAATAAAATTGACAGCATTATGGATGCTGTTTTGCATAGAAGAGAGGTTTTTAACTGGTAGTCAATGGGACTTCTTCAGTTCATGAAGAACAACCAGACTGGCCAATCTAAACTACCAAGAGCTTACTCATTACTTACCTGGTATCTCAGCCTTCTCACAGACCTTATTCTTCCTGGATCTGGGCACATGCTATCAGGAACATAGCAAGAAGGAGGCTGTCCTGACAACCCTGGCATGCTGAAGGGATGGATGTAACTAATGCTGTTTCCTGACCAGAGGGAAATTCAGTTTAAGACAAAAGCTTTGCCCATGATGCAAGCCTCCATAAGGAGGACCGGGGTCATTATTTCATTTGATATCTTGTGTAACATGAGGCACAGCATTTTCCTGAATTAATTATTTTTCAAAATAATTTTTGGAAAATAATTTAATCTCAATTAGAACTCTTGTGGATGGGGAATCAACCATAAATGTCATAGAGGCTGTTGCCCTCAATAGAACCCATGAAGGACAGTTCATAGCAAGAGCAAAGTCTGTGGGAATAAGGTATCAGTGCTGCCTCATGGAAATCAATTACTAGGGAAAATTTCAGTCAAACAGGATCACTGCTAATGATTTAACTACACTTTCTGTTAGAATTAGTGTCTGATTTTTGGGGAAAAAAATAAATGAAGATTCACTCTCTGGTGAATGGATTCTGGTTATCACATTTTTCCCACAGACGTATTTCTTTGCTGAAGGTAAGTATAAACAGCTTAATTAGTGAAAAATCCTTCATTATCTTTTGTAGTTCTTAAGCAGATTGAACTCCTTGGGGATAGTCACAAAAACTGAATTCTTCCTACCAGCATTTTTGTTATGGTCTCTGTGCTAGAAGAGGTGAAAGAAACTGCTGCATCAGAAAATTTAAAGCAGTACCTTAAGTTAAGGTGTAAGATTTATTTTCTTATGTTTTGATAATTTTGTAATTTTTCTTTACACTTGTTTTTCAATGTATCATATAGATTTCATATTTCAAACAGATATGAGAGATAGTTTGAATGCTCCACAGGTCAGGATTACATTAGGCTTTTCCAGCTGTAGTATGCTACTGCTTATCCCCAAGGTTTCAGAGTTTTAATTCTCAGGATAGAGCTCCCATTCCCTAAGCGTTCTTTACACTGCTGTCCCTAGATTTTCTTTCTTTAGAATAAAATAAATTGTTATCTAGTGGATGCCAACTGCTTGTCAACAACCTTTCCCTTTCCTCATTTACTGCTCCTTCAGTTGCTCTGTTATCTGCAATTTTTTCAGTAATAATGCTATGTTTTACTGAGGCTGTAAACAAGGCCAGAAAAACATGTTTGCTGATAGTTCTTTAAATACAGTTGTATATTAAAATCCACACGTTAGAAGCTTTTATTCAGTTTAAAATGTATAATGTTTGTGTTTGCAATTTCTTCTTTGTTAGTCAGCATATTCAGTACGAAAATAAATGACCTGTAGAAGTAAAACAAGATCATCAGCATCATCCTTATCAGTCCAATGACAGCTTTTCCTGATCAGCTTGCAAGTAAGTTCAAAAGTATCTCTTTCCTATAAGCCCATGTTGATTGCCATTAATTGTATTATTCTTGTTTAATAGGTTATTCATCAAATCCCATATCTCTTGTTCCATAATTTGTCTAGGATCAATGTCAGGATGACAGGCCTATAATTAGATGTCCCATTTATACTTTTAAAATATTGTCATAACATTAGCTTCATTCCAGAGTTTTGGAAATGTTTCAGTGCTCCAAGACTTATTGAAAATCTTGACTGATGGTCAAGAGATATCCTCACCTGACTCTTTACAGAAATTGGAGGAAAAATTATCTGGATCTGCTGATTTAACAACATCTATCATACTGTTATTTAACAACCTTGTTATTTCCCATTGCAATGGAAAGCCTTTTACTATTTAAATCTCATGCAACTACAATGTCCAGCTTTTTTCACAAAACCATAGAGATATTCCCTCATTCCTAATGCCATAATTCAAAACTACTTCTCTATTTTCCAGGGTTTTTTTCTTCTATCATTTTACTTCTACTCATCTTTTTTTCTTCCTATTTCCAGTTTCTGTTTTGTCTGCATTTCTATACACTTTATTTTTCTTCCATAACTTTTACAGTCACAGAGACATGCTCACTTTATACACATATATTGAATACAGTCTTTTAAGCTTTGGGGAATTTAAGTAAGGTTTTGAAAATAATTCTGTGTCTCTTACTTTTTTAGGTAAACCATGATTAACTGCCTAATCTACTGTGTGTTTGAAAAGGCAGATTAACTCAGGAATACACAGGATTTCTGAAATATGGTTCTTTTTAGTGCCTCAAAACTAATACGTAAAATGGATCAGGACCTGCTTTCTGCAAGGTATGAACTGATGTCTGTAGTACAAAAGTTAGATACAAAATCTCTTAAGCACAGAGATTCTGAATCCAAGATATTAAAAAATTACAGTGTAACTGCAACTTCCTGAACTTGGTCTTTTTGGCTTATGCTGTTTCCACAGTATCTCTGTTTTTGTTTGTTTGTTTGATTGTTTTTATTGTCTTACAGCTGTTGTTATGTCATGGGTTGCTTCTTTCCTGTATTCACTAATCAAACTAAAAAAAAACCCCAAACCTAGGCCAGAACAGTTTTATACTGTTTCAGAAACTTCTGAGACATCACTCAAATAGTTGGAAGGTCTGTAGAAGGAAATACAAGTCATTACTAGTGAAGTCAATGGATGACACAAATATTGGCTGTCACACAGACAGCTCTGTAGCTCTGTTCTACTCAGCAACCAAACTCACTTGTACTTTAGGACAATTAAATGCAAAAACAACTAACCAACCAAACAAAACTCATAGGAAAGCACAAATATCTTTGAAAAGTGAGTAATCAGAAAACACTTTGAAATTCCCATGGCAGGCAATAGCTTGAGACTGAGTCTCAATAAGGAAGAGACTATTGAGTAGAAAGAGGGAGCTTATATTACTGCAGTACATTACATTAGTGAGGTCATTACCTGAATACTGACTGTGTGAAACTCTTTAGAGCAAAGATGACAGATTGGAACAGCTTCATAAAAGAGATATGAAAGTATTGAAGGTCTGACAGTGTACCTTAGCAGAGACATGCTTTTTGGTTTGTATGAGAGAAATTTAAATGTAACTGTTTAGTGATATAATGAGCCATTGGAACAACTTATCAAAGGCCATGACACATTCTGCCTTATATGATGTAATTCATTCAAGAGAACATGACTTTTGGAAAGAGATGGTATAGCTGAAAGTAGTGAATGCATTACAAGAATGGGGTGAAATTATATGCTCTACACTACGCAAGATACTAAGTTAGCTAATCATGCTGATTTCTTCATGCTCTAAAATCTGCAAGTCTAGTGAAGAATTAATACATGAAATATGCAGCTAGAGAAGAGTATTCAACTCCTAACACTTTAGAGCAGTAGCAATAAAAACTTTACTTTGCTAGAGATGAGCTTGATAACTGGACCAACTGCTGTTAATGAGACTATTTTTTGCTGAAGCAGCATCAAGCCCTCTATGAAGCTACTCGGGAAAAAGTGAAAGACTACAAAAGCAAAAGCTGGAGTAATGATAAAAAGAGGGGTGCTGGATGGAATAAAGCATTAATCGAGTCATATGTAAAATTAGAGGAGATTGTCAGGTGGATTGTTTTCAGTTTATTAAAACTAGGTGCCGCACTTTGCCTGTGCTCTGACAGTGCACATTTGTTTAAGTTTGTGCTGTCCATAGTCTATGCAACTTAATGAGAAATATTGCAGAAGTTGGATATTGGATGTTCATGCTGACAAGATAATGTCATAATCAATACCAAGGAGCTTGGCTTGAAGGGTTCACCTCCAAAGAGCATGTTAACTTCTGGAGCTTTTCCACATTTACAGTGAGCCAAGATCTTGAATTTCCACAGTGAGAGATTTAACTCTATAAACATTCAGGCTGTTTTTCATAAAGAAGAGTAGAAAAATCTTTTTTTGTGTGTTTCACACTCACCTCTGGCAGAAAAAAAGTAGCTGCTACTCATGTTCATGTACTGCAGAAGCTGGAAACAAATAATTGTAAGAGGCAGTGGCAGCTTTACTATTTTATTAATAATTAACTATTTGAATTTCCATGTAATGGAAGCAGAAATTTTCTGAGTGGAAAATAAATTTAAATCCGTGGATTTTCTGATATAAAAGGAAAATAAGCTCTGATTCAATAAAGTTTTAAGTTATGTGATTAACTTTGAGTAATCTCTGTTTTAGAAAAGAGTCATATCAAAGGCAAACTGATGAAGGTTTCAGTGTAGGAAGTATGTGAGAATAATAATCTGTCCTAAGATTTTAGGACAAAAGGTGAAATGATCTAGAAGTGCCAGTGTGTAAAGTTCAGAAAAGATCAGCCTTGATACTCACCCCACTTACTCCCTGTGGATGTCTCTGTTAGAGGCTCTGATTTGGCCATGGTAAAACGTGTTTATTTTACCTCATAATCTTCTACAGAACTGATAAAATTGTCTTTCTTGTCTTCTTCCTAACTGTTGGAAATGTGGCAAAGTTAAGGTGGTCAACAGAACTATTATTACATTTTCTGGAGACATTAGGGGAAAGTAAGTGGTGAGAATAGATACATAATAAGAACTGAAATTACTGTCTTTTATGTGGATAAATCAAATGGAGCAGATTGTTTTGAATTTTCCACTAGAAGTCTTGAAGGGTAATATTCCAGTTTTATAGTCTGTCCTTATATGAGTATGACCTAGAAGATGTTACAGACTCTGAGTCCAAATACAATCATAGAATCATAGACTGTTTAGGATTGGAAGAGATCTTAAATATCAT
>VZTO01016263.1:0-21385 GCA_013400615.1 Syrrhaptes paradoxus | reverse complement strand
TGTGTGTGTGTTTGTTTTTTGTTTGGTTGGTGGTGGTGTGGTGTTTTTTTTGTGTTCGTTTTTTCTTTTTNGTTCGTTTTTTTTTTTTTTTTTTTTTTTTCTTCTCTGACTTATAACCTGTCCCAAGTGCTCTGAAACCATATTCTGCACTCTGGAAAATACCCAGAGTAATTAGGGAACATCCAAGGAGCAACAGACTAACATTCTCCAAAACATCATATTCCTAATTCTTTCCATGATTTTTAGTAGCTTCTCAGATTTCATTTTAAAGACCTTAAGGAAAAAAAACACTCTTCTTGTGCGATACTGATGGTGATTACATCATGACAGCAGAAAGCAACCTGACCTGTGATAAATACTTTCCATTTCTGCTATAAATACAGCTTTCCCTGTGTAAACCAATTTACACTTGCTCTGTTAAGTCTGTAAAAAGTCACTTCTGCACAACAGGCGTTCTGCCTCCAGAAAGTGGCTGGAAAACCCACCTGCTTGGGTGAGCGCTGAAACGAGATGACAGATGTCAGCGGGCTTGGTTCGTGCTGATGCCCTCACGTATTTACCCATTCATAGCCCACGCTCCCTCTTTTCCTGCCATGCAGCCAGATCGGAGGGAGGTTGAGCCTTTTCTGCCCTATTAACTTTGGCATGTTTGCTTTGCTTTTATCTCCCAGTCTCCTCTCCCCAGTAGCAACTGCCTTGCCCTCAGTCCGGAGGATGGCCCCATGACTCCTTTGTTTAGCTGCTGTTATAAGCTGCCGCACAAATTGCTTGGCAGAGGGTGATTTGTAGTGACAAGGCTTGAACCTTATCCCCGGAGATTCACCAGATACCTCTGCAATGCTCTGCATCTCTCAGGACTGGGAATAGGAAGCCCACTCCCACTTTCAAGCCTGATATTGCATCATCCCAGCTATTGCATAACAGTTTAGCTGAGATGTGATGGCATGTCCTCCTTCTCGTTGTCGCATTAATGTGGCTCTGCTTGCCCACAGGAGGTGAACCCATCCCTCTTTCTCGTTATTTATGGATCAGTATGCACGCAGTGATTTATGCACATCTTTTAAGAATTATAGCAATAAAGCATTGATATTGGAATTGTGCTCTTTAAAAATCTTTTGAAGAGAAATGGGTAATTTGCTTAAGAAGAGTGTATGGGATGAAAATTAGTCTTGTGTATGCCTTGAAATGTCAAAATATGACTCACATAATTTACAAATACTGAGAAAATGGCAGAGGATTAGTTTGGAAGACCATTTTATTTATACTTTCATTTATTTTAAAATTTCTTTGCTTTCAAATTTCAGGTTTTGCTTCTCTTTATTTCTCATTTTTCACTGTATCTGTGATATGTGTTAGTTTTCTGTTGTAGATTTGTCGCTGTTCCCTGACTTCGCCTGATTTCTACTTCACATTTTGACTTCTGATGAAGATTGCATCATTTATTTTAGTCCTTTAACACTTGAAAGTTTTCTTTTTGTGATCTATCATGCTTCTATGTTTTCAAATGGTATCCGATACGTATTCTCCCTGCTAGAACTATAACAACCACCTTCTCTTTCCCGCTATTTCTTAGGGCACAGTAATCCTGGAGCTGATGGCTCCTTATCCCCTCAAGCCTTCAAACAATAACAAAACTGTAGACTAACTCTCCTCATTCATCTTTCTGATGCAGAAAGACCTAACCACCAAGCAGAGGCGTGTGAGTGTGTGGACCTGGGTGGCAGATGGGGCTTTGGTTGGTCAACTGGCTGCAGTTACCAAGTGGCATTTCTGCTGCTCTAAGGGTGGAAATGCAGTGCTTAAAGTGGCTGTGGGAAGAAGCCGATAGAAGCTCTGCAGCTGGATTTGGGATAAGGAGCCACCATGTGCAATCTCCCATTATTGTCCATAACTAAATCCCCAACCTGTCCTAATGGGCATGAAGTTACTTCCAGGTGAGAGGAAATGAATGTAATCTCTTTCTCCCAACTCTGGAATAACCTCCCTGTGCTTTGCTGCTCTGAGAAGGTTGGTGCCAGGATTCAGTGGATGGGTTCAGAAAGGAAAGGTTGAAGCTGTTGGTAATTTTTGTATCTTACTATCTTGAAGTATGGGCAGAGCTGTCTTGGTGATGACAAAGTGTGGGACAAAAAGGGTCTTTCTATACTTTGTCTGTCTCCTGTGTTCCATCCTTCAGTAAAAGGGTTTTGGCTTTGACTGATGCAGGGAACAACTCATAGGTTCACAAGTCAGCTTTATGTTAGCAAAACTCACGGCAGGCGTATGGCCTTAGAACTAAAAGTCCAAGAGAAATAAAAAGCTAATGGCTTTGAATCAAGAGGCTCACGCATAGACTTGCATGCACAGTTCTTTATACTTGTAAGAATGTATGCAAGTGATAAGAATTATGCATGAGCTTTGAGAGTAAAGTAATTCAATTTACTTTGGAAAACATAGCCAGGGTTCCTGTACATTACTGTTATCCTTCATTCTGTATCTCACACGCATACTGTATTTTCAACACATGCAGCATAACCTTGAAGTTGGAGCACTGAATCTGCGTTCTCAGTGCAGTCATCTTCACTAAGGAAACAGCACCCTGCCAAGTGACCAAACTAATTGATGTATGTCTGGAGAAAGAGTCTGGCTTTGGATGTGACTGGTATTTTACACGTACTATATCAGTGTATTACTTATTTATATTGCAGAACTGCTTAGAAGACCCAAAAAAGATCATTGCCTTAAAAAAAACACATTAAAAAAACACTACACACAAAACTGAAATAGTTACTGCCTCAAAAAAATTGTTTTTTTTTGCAACTTCTGATTCTCTGATAAATTGGGAATACTGAAAAATTGTTTGTACAACAGATATGTTGTCTTATTACATGCTGTGCACAGATTTCCTCCCGCACCAGGGGCACTTAAGATGCCTCATTCACTATATTGTGCAATGCATTTAAAGCATCCTTGCTGAAAAAGTGGTAAGAAGTTTTTCTTTGTGTATTAAAAGTGTCACAAAATCACCAGCACAAAAGCACAGATGTTCTGTGGCTGACACACAGGCTTGGGAGTGCTTGTTTCTGCATCCAGATATTGTCTAAATAGATAAAATAGCTAAACATTTTTTTTTCTGCCAGAGATCTAAAGAGATGAATGACAGGTCTTATAATAGTGGTAAATATGCTTGGGGCAATGCAGAGGCCAAAGACCATGACCCTGTGTTGGTAGAACACTGTTTTCTGGGAGAATCTTAAGAATTTTGAGTAGACTTAAACATGCATGGGAACAGTTGGGATAGTTTCAGCTTTTTTCTTTTTTTATCTCTTTGGAATAACTTATAAATATTTCAGAATGCCCCTGCGACATGTCTGGTCCTGTGTGAAAAAAATCAAGGGAATATATTTTAGAATTGTATCCTACTGTAAGGTTAGAAACTCCCCCAAATGCACTTATTTGTTACTGTGTTAGATACCTTGTATGTGACGAACAAGGAAAATCCTGCTCTAAAGGTATGAACTAACCTGCATGTCACACAGGATGAAATAGGTGGAACAAAACAACCAACAGAAAAAATATTGGGAGCTGCCTCACAGGGCATATTGAATTTTCCATGTAGAACCTAGTGGCCCAGCAAGAAAAGGACACTGAGACTTGTGTGTGATGAAGAAGGTAAATATAAATGAGATGATACTGACACCTCTCACTGAAGGTTTGTTAATATTTAAGTGGTACTTGCTGTTTCTTGAAGGTTTGGAGCAGAACAGAATCTAGCCCAGCAGGCTCAAAGCTGAGCTGGGGCTGAAATGAAAGTCTGTTTAACACCGGCAAGCTGTCAGCAACTCGATCACATCATCAAAGCTGATATAAATATAACAAGATGACCGAGTCATTCAGTGACTGAGAAGTATCACATAAGGGGGTTTATCAGTCACAGAGAGGAGAGAGCCCATAGTGATCTGATTGATTGTTTGATGTCTTTCTGGACAGTGGTATAAATTTGATAATTGAAAGAGAATAAGCAATAAAAAAATCTGGTTTGTACATGAACCGGAGTGAGTTCAGGTGCATGAAACATAGGGGAAAACACCATGAACACAANGAGTTCAGGTGCATGAAACATAGGTGCATGAATGTTGATTTTTTTTTTTTTAATCAGATGAATCTTTTAGCGTAATTATGACTTTCTAGAGAACCTCTATAGCTTCTATTTGAAAAATGATCACTGATTTTTTTTATCAGTTAATCTTTATTTCCAGCTATTTAATTACAATAATTATAAAACTGTTCTGAGAACTCCACTTCATAGTATATAATCTGTGTCCTCTGAAGCCCAAGTAATTCTTTCTAGCAGTGTGCAAGTTTTTTAAGGGTTTATTTTACCAATTGATTTATACATATGGATGTCTTCATACTATCTCAAGGGTCAGTGAAGTTGGCAGAAGTGCTTCCACTGAAATCACTGAACATCAATTGGAAGCTTAAAATACTATTGAGGGCCAGATCCTGTCACTGTGGTGCATGACAAAGTATCCAGGAACCTAACAAAAATTAGGCTGAGTGCAGAATTGTGCTGAGAGGTACCAATTTGTCAAACTTGTGACTGAAATAAACAAATTAATAGAAACAGACTGTGTTTTTTTCTTTTTTAACTGTGTCACATTGTTTCATTTTTGATGTTGCTGAACAAATATTTGGATGCTTTTGGAATGAAATAATCATGTTTATTTATACCTTCAGATGACTCTTCTGTTTAAATATACATATCAAGTGCTTCAGTTTCTGAGGGGATGCACTCTTTAATCTACTTCTTGTTATTAATGTAATGCTTGAACATTTTGCTGGTCATAATATCATGATGCCTAGTGTCCCTTTCTGTATTTTATTTCTGAGCAAGGCAGTGTTGTAACAGGAAAACACATTAAGACAATTTTAGGTCTGTCTTGTTTTAGTCACATCCATAAGCGAGCCCTACAGCAGCGGTAGCCAGCCAACACGCCTGGCAATTATCTTCTTCAAAGACTCCAGCGCTTCGCTGTTTCCTCGTTTGCAGGGAGTAACAAGCCATAAAGAGCAAGGAAAGCAGAGGGAAACTCCTGTTGTTTATGTAGCTTCCTTTACTCAGAGCTTTTATGATCCACCTTGAAAGCCATGAGCCCTCAATTGCTCCATCCTGTGCGAACGGAACAAGGGGACTGCAGGGGACTGCTCCATCCGCAATGGAGATGCGCTACCCTGGTAAGGGACAGTGATGTCAGTCCCAAGGGGACAGGTGCCTCCAGTGGTCCTGTCAAGCAGTAGGGTGTCCACAATGACAGGGGGATGGTTTGCAACCCCTGTGGACAAACCAGCTGAGTGCCGGACCTGGTGGCAAGTGTTGCATCCGCTCCCTTTCACAATGATGCTTGCAGGCTGAGGGCTAGGACAGTGACCTGTCAGAAACCCAAAGGCTGGGTATATGTCACTTGAATAGATTATGTATATCTTTTGCAGAATATTTCTGCTGCTTAACTTTTTTTCAGGCAGTTTGGTGTGAATTGCATTTTGGGTAGTTCAGCAGTTATTCACATTTACTAGTGTCAAATTAATTTTTCTCTCTCAATAGCTGGAAGAAGGAAGGTGGGGATTATTTGCAGAACTTGCGATGGTGGCAGTGTTTGTCTTTAGCTGGCACCATGGGTACAATTGCTAAATGGGTTTCTGGACCTTAAGCTGACTGTTTAATCAGCACTGAAACTTTCTGGGTAAACAGTGGGCTGGAATCACTTGTTTGAAATGAATATTTCTGTTATATTTTCTTAGTCGGAGTACTGTCAGATTGGACTGGATTCAGCCACATTTGCTGTTGGAGTTTTCAGTGTTTGTTTAAAAAAAGGAATATTCTGAGAGTGCAAGAGGCCTGTTATCATTTTCATCTGCATACATAACTTTCAATGACTGTAATGGGAAATAGAGAGAGGGAACAGATTGCCTAAGAATGCCTGTCTTTAAAGTAATTAGTTTGATAAACGACCTGACTGAGACCAGTCAGAAAGACAACAGAAGAGACTCGACCTATGAAGAGGTACCGAATCGCAGTGGCCATTTAGCACTCCTTTGCACTGGAAAAGGTGTGCAGCTTTTTATCTCTGTGGTGCTTTATTTTTACCGGTACTAATTCAAGCATTTGAAGCCTTTGGAGAAGCTGCTGTTATCCTCTGCATTTAAAGCAAGGGAGATGGACGCAGGAAGCCTCAGGGGTTCTCCAGAGAAGTGGTAGGGTCTTATCTGAGGAATTTCTGGTTTTTCTTCCATTCATTGACTGCTGGAGTATTGGTAACTGGGCTGCATGGGGCGAGCAGTGTCCCAAGCTATGTATATGTTCTGCAGATGCAATAAATCGTGGGAGGATTCAACCCAGATGTCCTTCAGCTACTGTGGCCATTTCCAAAGCCCGTGGTATGATGCAGATCTCACGTCAGATGTCTCACCATACTATGAGCTGTCATTTCCGTAGGAAACTATTGAAAATTAGTGAGATGTTGCACAAATAGGTCTGCGTTATCTCCCACAGCAAACTTACAGGAATGCTGGGAATGAAGTCCTGTTTTCTGGTTTTCTTTCATTGGTTTCTCAAGAGGTCTTCAGATGCTCAGGAAAGACAAGTACTGTAAACAGTTCAGCATATAAATGACAACACATACTTTGGTTTCTAACATCAATAAATAATTAAAAAGATTTTAGTTTACATTTTCATATTTTCAAGGTTTCTAGCAACAAAGTTGGTCTCTTAGTGTAGGGGTTTTTTTTCTTGTCTGTGAAAGAACAGCTGCTTGGGGTAGATTGGTGCAATTCTTTGGTGGAATGTTTTTCCATTGAGGCATGCTGTTTAATGAAGAGTGATTTTCCAACAAAAGAAAATATGTGCTCATCCTCTTAGAATTTTTTCTGGGAAAAAAAACACCAAACAGACAAATCTGTAACCATGGTTATTAAAATGGAAAGCTCAGTTTTTAATTTCAGCATTTTGATGTTAAAACGTCAGATTTCAAAATGAAAATGTAGGAAGAAACCCAGTTTTTTTTTTTAACTTCTAATTTGCTGAAAACTGATTTTAAATGTGTTTTCCTTTCAATTTGGGGTGAATTCTAAGATGTTTTGATTTCCTGTAAAAGATAATTCCTGAGTCTCAGTCAGTAAAGGTTTTATCTTGAACACTCAAGCTCTTACTCAAGAAACTGCTTGTACTACACAAAATCGTTGAGGAAATGTAACAAGTCTGTGTGCTGGCTCTTACTCTTGTGAGCCTTTAAGATTCTCTTTATTTCAATTCATGTCAGTGACAGGAGTTTTGAATTATGCCAACTGTCATTTAACTACACAGGAACACTAGAGGGGAAGAGAGGTGTAGCTTCCCGTGAAGCATGGGAGGACCTTTAGCTGGGCAGGAGACTGAAGTGTTACACTTTCAAAAAGGCAGGTTTTCAGTTCTTGTCCCCATTCTTTTTCTACCCGTTCCTCTTTGCCATGGCAGTGCTCAGAGGGGGCTTTCAAGCAGCTCTAGAAGCAAATGCAAATATTGTAATGCATTGAAAGACAGGATTTTTCAAGAGGGGTCTTGGTTTCCCAACTTCCTCAGTTTTCTCTTGAATAAATCATGTCCATGGTTCCTCCTAGGTTTTGCCCGTTCTGTTTCTTACAAGCAGAGAAAACCCAAGTGGCAAGTCAGTGGACTCCTATGAGGTTGTAGAAATCTGTTCCTCAGTGTCCCTTGGCATAATGCAGCATTTACAGTATAACGAGTTTAGGCGCAAAATCTCTGTCAGCCAAATGAGATGTGGACTTGTAATATGTGTTGCAGGTTTTGTGTATTTGTGTCAAAAATGTGTAAATGAACTCAAATCTCTTTCTTAAAGAGTTGTGGCTGATCCAAGGCTCAATGTTCTCTCTCTGTTTCTTATTGAATCAACACACTATCATGGCATTTCCTCTCTGATTTGCATTTGCAAGCTGAAATATTATTTAAAATTAAAAACCATGTTGACATGGCAAGTGGTTTGGCTTGTGCCTGTGATACCAGAGATCAAGACCTGTTTTTCTGTGAAAGTAAAAAAAGTGCTCACTTTTTAGATTTAGTTCAGCTTTATGCCCAGCAATCCCAGTTTTTTCTTTTTTTGTTTCTCTTATTCTCTCAGTGGTACTCATCCATCTGTGGACAGTCTGATTGTTTGCTTTAAAGTAGTTTGGGCCTTACCTCCTTTTGGCTTGTTGCTCATTTTAAATTTGCCTTCCCAGCAAGACTGTTTATTAAGTTGCAGCTAAAATTGTGAAATGCATGTCTAGATCCAAAATCTCTTTACATCTGGAGTGTGTTCAGCATTTTTTTTTTTTTTAAATAACCTTATCTCCGGTCATTGACATGATGCCTATTTATGGATACAGGCGTGTAAGGCTGGCTCCATTCTGAGTCAATTTGAGTTTTGCTATTGTCTCCAGTGGAAGCTAGGGTTATGCACTTGGACATAAAAAGTTTGATGGAGACTTTAATTAAGTTTGTGAAAGTCATTAGAGGATGATAACCTTTTGTCCCTCCTGACCTCAGCTGGATTTTGAACTGGCTACCTAAAGGTTACAGATTCTGTATCCCCTTTACAACTCTTTGATCCAGGAAGCCCATTTTATTTTCAAATCCTTTAAATTTCCCAGTTTCTGGGTTAATCTTAAATGGTGGTGGGTGGTTCTTTTGCTTTAATTTCCTGCTCATCATTCTTCCCCATCCATCTCCTCTAAATAAGGTTGCTTGTGGGATCCAGCCTGGTTACTAGGCAGCCTTGCTGTAGCGCTCCCTTTGAGGCTTTGTCTTCTCTTGAGCAGACAAGAGAAGGTCTTCATATAGAGGAGATATGGATAATGCAGTTCTGTGTGTTGAGAAACACTTGAATGAATCCCATACCTTGGGCTTTAGCACAATTTTTTCTGGAGTTTGGAACCTGGTAAAAATGTCCAGTCAGACGTTAGGAAGGTGGGAGCTAAGCTGACTTGAGGAGGTGGCTAGGGAATGTGAGCTAAACATTTCTGCTGTTTAAAAAATTTACCCAAACCCTTGTGAATGCAAAGTTTTTGTTGTTGATACTTTGGCCTTTCTCAGTCCTGCCGTGCAGTCTATGACCTGATACCAAAGAATCTGCACACTTCCCACATCGGGGCTTTGGACTGAAGTTTGGTTACTCTGAAATAAGGGGCAAATTTTTCATTGCTTTCCACAGAGCCCAGGAAGGAGGCTTTCTGATCTGCACAGCTGAGCTGCCTGTTCTGGGGTAAAAGCTTTCTTGTTAGATTGCAAGAGTTTAAGAACAATGAACTCTGTGCTTTCAGTCCTAGCTGCAAATATTTTTAGGATCAAACTTGCTGGGTTCACTTTTAATTCCAGATCAAGATGGAAAGCAGCAGTGAAATGTATTCGGGCTCTGCAGGATTCCTACCTGCCGTTAGTGTGGGTTAAAGTTTGGGTAAATTGTTACCTTTCCTGCACTGGCTTACACAGCCTGTTGTAAAATGAGAGCAACTTACTATTGGATCTGCAGATGATGACTGATTTCTAGCCTTACAGTACCCCGAACTCAAACCCCAGACGCCAACATCACCAAATTCTCAAAAGCTGGAATATACGCTTGGATTCAAACCCAAATGTTGTGACTTGTGTTAATTCAATGTTTTAAAGTATACCAGCTGAGCCTAACCTGCCCCCTCCAATATTCTCTAATTTTGTTAGGGAAAAAACCCAATTGCTCTTGTTGATGAAATTATTTAAGTGAATTAAATGTTATGACTTTTTAGTCCATCTTCTCTGATGAAGCTGTACAAATCCACCCCCTTTTCCAGTTAGTGTGTTGATTCATTGAAAATAAAATGCTGTCTTTCTAGTATTCTGTCCTTGTAACTGCAAAATCCCATCTGGTTTCTTGTTAACAAATTGATCACTCTTTTAATGGCTTTAAGCTTTGAGTTTGAATCTTGGTGTCCAAGTAAATCCCAGAAAACAATGGACATGCTGGTAATTCCCTGAGACTCTATTTATCTATCATTGGTCTTTTTATGTGTCCAATCACCATTATCATCCCAGTGCATCGCTGGTAAATATGTGAGGTTGGGGTAACCACCAGTAGGCCACCAGTTTTATGCCTATTCTAGTCATGAAAGATATTTACACTTTTTTAACTGTCTTATTGCTAGTGCAATGCTGATCTTTTTAACATCTACTCAATAATCATGGTTCTAAAAATCTTGGAAGTCATTGTTTATATAAATTGTTTTTCATTGGGTTGAAGGTAGCTTTCTTTTGGTGATTACAGCAACCTGCAGGAGCTACGAATGGTAGCAATTTGGTTGGTTTCTTGGCTATAGATTGAGCAGTTGAATGGTAATGATTCTGTACATTGGGAAACTGAAATTTCTGGTGAGCGACTTTCCAAAAAGGAAAAAAAAAGGAGGAACAATTATAAAAAAAAATCAAATGTAGAGAAATGCTTAAATCTGCACACGTGATTTTTGCAAACCACCAACCTGAATCAATCACTTGCAATGTTAAACTATGAAGCTGCAGAGAAGATGTAAATATTTCAGATATTATTTACCCTTCAATAGCAAGCATGGGAGGGGATTGGATTTTTGTGGTTGGTTGTTTTTTTTTTCCTCCCCTTTTCCTTGTTTTGCTTTTAGTAGCCAACCAAATGTAATGTGGTTGTACACCATCTGAAGTAATTGGACTTTTGCTCCTGCAAGTAAATAGTCTTATTCAGTGCAATAGGAAATCCTTTGTCCAAGTGTAGCCTAGTTTCACTCCTTAATCATACTTAAATAGGATACCAAAGGCAGTGACACCATTTTACACCCCACAGAAGACAGAATGGGATAGCATGGGATTTCTTTGAAGTATCACAGTGTACCTCAGTTGGTTGTGTTCCCATTAAGCATTTTACTTGAATAAAACCAAGACCAGGTGATTTATTGAGCGGGATACTTCTTAGCCTGTCTGCAGGTTTGGTAAGTTTTTTCACTGCCCAGTAAAGTTCCTGTGGCAGTAACTTGTAGCACTTCCTAAGTGCAGATATACACACTGCTACTGCATGAAGGTAAGATACTTACTGCTAGTAAAGATGAGAGAACTGACGTGGGAAAATCCTCCTTAAATTATTCAGCACTTTGGTTTAATCACCTTTTGATTGTTGTTACTCAAACTAAAGCTTGTTTCAGTGGCAGTACCTCCAAAAGCATTTCATGGCAAAAGATGGTTTTGAGAATTTGAAACTTGCCTTTATGGTTTTTTGTAGATCTCATCTATGAACGAAAAATTGCAAAAAGAGCAAAGGAGCTGTGTTCAGATATACCTTAGAAATGGAGACAAGATCTTAAAAATTCTGGCCATAAGCACGATAGTTTCAGAAGCTGCAGAAGCAAGAAAAAATGATGAAGAGAAATAAGAAACATTTACATCTATTTGCTTAGCAGATTAATTCCTTCATGTTTGTTTGCACCCCATCTCGTTTCTGAAGGGTTTGCAGGCTGTGACTGGCTATCTTCATCAATCCTGTTCAGAGTTGCTAATGTTTTCTTAACTGAATTTTTTAACTCTTCTAGTCAGTCAAAGGCTCTACCTCAAACAAACCCTCTCAAGTTTGTGTTTCTTGCTATTTAAAGGTGCAATACAGATAACTTCAAAAACCTAGAGATTTCTTTTGTTTGACAGACTCCGCAATATTGGAGAACAGTCCACAGAAAATCCCCTTTATATAATATCAGACATAATTCATGGAAGAATCAAGCCAATAAACCTGCCAAAGCAAGAGAGGCAGCTTCCCAGCTGCACTCCATCCCCTTCTGCATCGAGCTGGGAGAACGCAGGTGATTAGTTTTGTGAACATAAACTTACACTGCTGATGTCATTTTGGGACATAAGTCATCCCTGGTACACAAGCCCTTTGTTTTCAGGCAAATAAAAATGAGGCATCGAAAAAATAGAAGTTAGAGGATTTACACAACTCCTACACCTTTGAACCTAATGCTTTATGGGAAAGGACAGGGTTCAACCCAAACTGTGCTTCAGTCTCTCCTGCGTATATGTCAAGTATCTGCTGATTTCTACTGAGAACCGATTCATTCCTCTGTTTTCATAAGTACCTCTGCTACCCCAAAAATGCAGGACTTCTCAAGCATACTGCGAACTGTGGACTTACTGCAGCTTCTCCTTATGGACCCAAGATTTTAAGGTCATGTAATTTCAAGGGGGGGAAAAAAAATTGTGCACCTTTTTTTGTCATATTACATGAAATAGAACTATTTTTAAGCCAGGAAGTTAAAGACAGATATAAGAAGATTGTCCCTCAAATTAGGGGGATGAGTCTGGCTCCTTCCTGTCCAGCCAAACTCTTCAAAGTTTCTCACCGTTTTGATGTATCTAATAAAATCCTACATATTGCATAAAGCTTGAAAAATATAACAAGAAATAGTGATGTGAACCAAAGGTGTCAATAATAACTGAAGTGCAAATTTAAACAGGTGATGAAGCTAATATTTTCCCTTTCTAAAGCAGTTACATACACAGCATACTGCTTGTCTTCTGATTAATATGGGGGCAGAAGAGTTATAGCCATCTATACCTTTAAAAATCAGGTAAATGGGATCTCTCCCCATGATAACTGAGTGGCCAGAAAAGAAGAACATAAAGCTATTGCGCTTTGAGTTCAAGTCCTCCCAAATGGCACTCGGGTTAAACTTTGGGTATACTGGCCAGTGTTTAAATATGAACTACTCAAAAGAAAGATACAGAAGTTTAAAATAACAGCATGCAGATTTCTTTATAGAATTTAAAGAATGAAAAACACTTGAAAAAATATCAGCAGGCAGGGGCAGGAAGAACAAACGGTAACCAAATTGGTTCCTGTGACAAACCATAACATTTACTTTAAAGCATCAGTGTGGTAGTCAGTAAAAGTCAAGCTACTACTCTTTTAATAGATCCCAGGCCTTCTTAAACTCACTGGTCTGCAAGTATTACTCAGGTCAAGAGCAGGTCAAAAAGTGAAAACCCATGTGAAAGTAAACTTTAAATATCTGCTTTTGAAGAGCTATAGCAGACTGTCTCCTCTATAGTAAATATGCTTGCTCTGTTTGTATGGCACTGTACAGTATACCACACCTAAAAAACATCGATACTTTCTGTACCATTTCTTCAGTTAAGAATCAAAAAGCTCCCTCATTACATTTTTCCATAAACACAATTTATTTTACTCTTAAGATTTTAGGGGATTTTTTTTAATTTTCATGGGATTTGACTAGATTTTTTTATGGAGCATATCACAATTATTTATTGTAATTTCCATTCCATTTACCAGACCATGTCTCTCAGTTAAAGACCTCCTTTTTAACTAGGTGTGTACAAGCACACGTATGTGAGTTGCATTTCTAACCTTGCTGCCTGAGGATAATGCAAGACCAAGATCCAGGGAGTTGAAAATAAAATCCTGGACTTGATTCCAAAATTGCAGAACTTACTGCAGTGATACAAGACACATTTAAAAAAATCTGTCTTCCCTTTTTGACATCCCTAGGATACCTTTATTTTTTGGCAGGGGCGAGGGGGGGGGAGGTGTTTGGTGGGTTGTTTTTTCTTTTTTTTTTCTTTTTTCAAATATCTAAAGATATCTGCTGTATGTTGGCATTTTGAATTCTTGGTCTGAGTCCTATTCAGGATTGATGTCTTCTTTGAGCTGAAACTCTGCTTTCCCCACACACTGAGGAGAGTCTGACTGATTCACTGTTTTGAATTTATTTGCCTAGTAGAATGGGTATTAATTTGGCCTGCAATACACTTGCTACAGCTTTTGCTGGAGTGAAAGGTCATACTCTGGAGCTGTTTTTCATTTTGTTTTATATGTGTTAATGTAATACCTTATGAATTACCCTGGCGTTTTGTTCTGACAGCTAAAAAGCATAATCATTTTTCCTTCCAGGAGGACTGAAAGAAAAGCAATCATTCCTATTTGGGAGATGATTTATTTAAGATCTTTTCCCTCATCTTTTGCTCGTACATATCTAAGTAGTGAGTGAGACTCTGGCTCTGTTTAAGTCGGTGGCAGGGCTCCCATTGACTTCCATTGGCCCAGGCTATCACTAAGTGTTATTTTAGTTCTCAGGGCTACCCTTGCACGTAAAATCTTCGCCAGCTCAATAAAATATCACAGGTCTGAAACAAGCTGAGCTGTTGTTTTGCTGTTCTACAAGGGCCCATTTCTGCTGTTGTTATGGAGGAGGAAGTCCCGTTAAAGCCAGACTTTCAAGGATGATGAATACTATGAGGAGTAAAAATAGTGTCAGCTCTTTCTTTCATGTAGTTGTCTTCAAGTTTGGTACAAATTCATGCTAAGCATATGCCTGAGATGGGACAACAAAATGTGAAATTATAAGTGATGGGCCTGGTCCAGCCTGCATTCGAGGTTTCTGTCTTCTCTTCCTTCTGCTCTCTTAGTATGCAACAAATGCTGTGTGTTTTTCTTACTGGTTGGGGCGGAGAAGATTGGAGGGATACCTACAGAAGTGGGTATTATGCCAGAAAACGTATGATTTTGACTTCTGCTTTTTGCCATTTTTGGAATCTGTGATGCTTCAGATGTTTAAAATAAGCATGTGTGCAGTTGCAAAATAAATTTCCAGAAACCATGGAGGGAGCTGAAGCTTGGGCAGAAATTTGGGTCAGTGAGAAAGATCTTTGCTTCCTGCTCAGAAGCAGAGGACAAAAAACCAGAACCAGCCCCAGGTGGATGAATCAGGAGTGCTGCACAGGATGCTTCTAACAGAGGTCACACTTGCCTGCCTTCAGTGCATTTTGGGAAAAAACACACCATTACTTTTCTTCTCTAAATACACGAGTGCAGAATGGAAGTTCCCACATAAGCAATGGGAACCTGATGAGGAAGAATTTCTTTCTTGGGAGGCAAGTGTAATTTGTATAATGAGGTCAATTAGTTCCATTAGTTTTGCACCTTTTTGCTATTCACCCTCACTGCCCTTTAGAGATTTGTCTTGTCTTTATTTTTTTCCCAGTGAAGCTAAATCTGCTTTTTAATGTCTGTATTTCATTAGGTTTTTGTCACTTCATTATAGAGAATGAATTTGAAAAATATGAGTAAGATCTGTATCAATATGTAGTTGCTGCACATGGGTTTTCATGAAGGGAATGGCTGGTGGAGTGCCAGCTGGGGCTCAGGAAATTTTCAGCTGCTTGCTCCATTGTCAATATTTAAGTGCATTTAGATACTGCTCAGGTAAGCATTGCAGAACCTCAGTGATGTAGGAACCAAAGTACGTAAGAAGAAAAGGACTGTGATATTTAAAGTGAGAATTGGAGTTTCAGTGCTTGAGTCAAGCCTCGTGCCTCTGCAACCCTTGCACAGCGGCTGCGGAGCTCTGTGTGCTTACAGACTTCTGCCAACATGCTGGGCAACCGTAAGTTTCCCAGGCATTTGCACCTAGCCAGAGGTGTGCTCTCATGGACAAGCTCAGTAGTACAGGCTACGCCTGATTAGAAAAGTCTTGGGGCTTTAGATGAGTAGGGATGCCCAGTGTGCTCTGGCACAAGCAGGCTCTGCCAAACTGCAAGGGCAACACCATCTGTCCTGCAGATCTTGGGCAGGAGGAGGCAGAGCTGTCAGCAGCAGCATGTGGGGGGCTCCTTGCACCGTGGCTGGCTGCTCAGAGCCCCTTCCTTCCTTTGTGCAAAGGTAACGATGGTTCTTTTCAAACTTGTACAAAAGTTGTGAATATAAATGAAGTGCCACAGGTCGAACTTCTTCAAAGGCTTTGTGCCAGCCTCCTCCTCTAGCTGTTCACATCATATGCACGTCATGTATGTATCAGCACTGAGTTGGAAACTACATACTCAGAAATCCATGCAGGTACTTAATTTTTTTTCTGTAAAAACTACAGTTAAATTGAACTTTGTGTGTTACCTTTTAAAAATTTTTTCAGTGACTGCAGCTTTAAAAATAGAAACGTTTAGGTAAAGGTACATATTTTAAGTCTGGTTTTGTCCAGATTTCCCAGAGCGGCTGTTGGAAATTAGGGTTAGTTTCTCTGAAATGTCCCAGTTGCTCACGAAGCTCAAAATTCAAATACTTCCCCCCCCTTTTTACTTTCTCCTCTCCTTTTCCTGCCTGTTTTTCATTCTCAGTGAACTAACACCAGTGTAAAATCGGGCACTGAAGAGTGAACTGTATATCCCTTTGCTTATCACCCTGCTTCTGTGATCATCTAGTTCATAGATGTTTTCAATTACTCTGCTGTTTGTTTTGCCTTATGATCTTGCACAGTCGGTATTTAGACAGTGATGCAATGTATGTACAACCCCTTCAGATATTTAACAATACCTCTTTACACGTTGCCAAGCCTCTTCCACCCAATATGCCTTGAACACCCTTGTAGCACAGAAGGCAGATTAAATTTGAGAAACTACAATAACTGTAAAAAATCTGTACTTGCAGGTTCACAGTTGAAAAAAAACCACAAACCAAAACAAACCAAACAGATCAAACAAAAAAAAACCCCAAGCCAACAGATCTACTTTATAGCTTATTAGTGTGTTATACCTAGCCTGGTTAACAGTTTTTGTGTTGAAAATTGGAGTGTGGGCTGTTTATTTACAGGGATCTAAACATGTGTATTTTTATAACTTCTCTGCTGTCATAATGAATTACCAGCCATAAGCTGTCCTTTGTTGGTTTTGGTGGAAATCAAATGAAACCCAGCAGGAGCTCCCAGAGTGCATTGTCCAAGAGTGTAAAAATGCTGTGTTGATGACAGATCATACTGTTTTTATTAAAGCTAAGAACACTGACTTTACTTTGCTTTTTGACCCTAGTGCTTTACTGTCAAGGTGATTTTATTTCTACAAATTTTCCTTCTGCAGGCCTCATCAACGATTCACCATAAAACATTAGACAAATTCCCATCATCTGTATATGATTAGAGCAGGTTCTGTTGCGCTGCTCGCCACAACTGAAGCGATGTTTTTCAGCTTTGTCTGAAAAGGAGTCAGTTTACCAGCCTTCATTCATAACACAATGTCTCCTTGTTTTCCTACCAGTTTTCTTTGGTTCTTTTTAAGCTGATAAGGACATAATTGAAAGAATTTTAATGCATTATTTGCTAAAGGCTGCAACCAATTTTTCAATTCTACTGTCTATAAAATGTTGCCTTAAAAAGTGTTTTCAAGCAAACGCCCTGACAGACGAACAGGATGCACACGTGACAGCCGCCTGGGAGAAGAGCACAGGTTTATCAAAATACTGTTGAGACAAATCTTCCTGAAATTTCCCAGATTAAACAAGTAGTGAAAGTGCAAGGTTTTGTGTAGCCACTTTCAGATTATTCTCCTGTAATACTTTCATCAGCTACTAATAATTAAATCACATACTAAAACCAACCCCATGCCAAGATCTGAGTAATTAACCTGCTGTAAATTTTTCACATTTCTTTTTACCAAAACAACTAATTTAATACAATACATGCGTGTTAAAATAATATTTTTTTTCCATTCTTAAAAAACTTTTGTTTGAAAATAGTTTTCCACAAAGCCCTTTTTTTTTTTTTAGTAGATTTTCAGCAACAAATTATTAGAAAAACTTCCCTGAAGTGAAGCTATGAGATGGAAGAGGAAGAGCAGAAAGTCTTGATTTTACTTTTTTTATTTTTTAAATCAATGTGCACAATCTGGCCTTGTATATTAAAGAAATGAACTTGACACAGATTTATATACAATTCTCACTGATGTCTGTCTGTGGTTTAGGATTAAACTATTATTTCTTAGAAGAGAGAGAAGGACCAGCACAGTGAAGCTTTCATGGTGACCTGGACTTTCCTGAAATACAGGGTTCTTAAGTTAGAGATTTCTTTTCTGACCTGCAAAGAACCCAGAAAAGTCAGGCTCACAATTCTGGACAAGGTATTTCTATTGTCTCTCTCTGTTACTGAGTATTTTAGGTTACTGAGTCTTACTGAGTATTACTATGGTCATATGCTGCTCCAGAGTAGCATGTATCTGTTTACTGATTTCTGTACAAAATCACTTATTTTCTTGAATGAATGCTTTATACATACTGTACACTTCAGATTTTTTTTGTGAAAGTTTTGCTCTCCATATTGCTAATTGTGGTATGACAAAAGATACTAGCGGTTCCTTTTAGAGGACTTCAAACTACCCTAGGGCACCTGTGATTTATGCATGGCTTTTTTTCAGATGTGACGTTACTCATGATGACTTTCCCCTGGCAGCCACCTCTGACATGTTTCTCCTCCTTGCACAACCTGTTTGCACCATAACAGAGGGTGATTCTTAAAACCCAGGGGTGAACCAGCTTTAGGAAGAACCTCTTCTTAGAATTATTTTGTTTGTAAAATTGAGCAAATAGATGTGAAAACAGGCTTCATAAACACAGCAACAGAATTTTACAGGGATGATTTGGCACTGAAATCCCCCAAAAAGCTTCATGGCAAACTCTGCCGAGCAGCCGCATGCAGTAAATTAATGTGTGGTATGATCTCATTTTTACAGCCCTAACTTGAGATCTGTTGGCTTCCTCCATCCTGGAAGACTGTCACTGGTAAACATAGTTAAATGGTCACTAATACGGTGAAGATCTTTAGCAAATTTGCATTTTGGCAACTAAAAGGAAAATGCCGACGTACTGATGTAAATGTATAATAAGAGATTGATTGCACAACGATGGGCTGAATCTTTGCCTGCATTAGGAAAAACTGTGTGTGTCAAAAATCAGTGCAAGTTTCGGATGCCAAATAACTTGTGGACTGAGGCCGTTTTCCTCTGCGTTAGTCAGTCTGTGAGTTATGTCAACAGGAAAGCCAAGCATTTTACACATTTTAAATCGCTGGCAAAATCACAGGTTATTCAGTAGGAAATACATTGAGAGAAACCATGTACGCAAAAAATATGCAGAAGCACTTTTTAGACTGGAAAAATAATCTTTCTAGATTGTTTCGAGAGGTGCTAGACCTTTTGTTTGGCTTCTTGTTCTCAAGGCTGGTGCCTCAGACGCCGTGGATTCAAACAGCAGCACTTACACCGCAAAGAGCATTTAGAGGTTTTTGCAATGGGAAAAGGCTGAAAACATTTTCACTGCTCATCAGTGATAAATACCTTTCGGGTCAGCATAGGTAGGAAGTGTTTTACCACATATGGCCTCTGTTGCTTAGCCTCATGAAGCTCACCTAGAGTTTCGAGGATCTGCTTATGCAAAAGAGAGTGACCAAAACTGGAACTCCTTACATTACAGAGTCAGCTGGGAGAGTGCTACGGAGCTGAAGTCTTGGAGGCAAGGATGAACATGGGAGAGGAGCTGGATTTTGGGAGGTCAGGCTGGGCAGCCTGTGGCTGTCACCCCATTTTTCTTCTGTCACTGGAGGCCCTTCATCTGGATGTGGAATCTCTTTGTCTGAAGTCCCCCAACAGAAGAGCATCTTTCTGCCCTCACACTGAGTTGTCTATGGTTTAGAGCAAGGGGGGAAAGAAAGTTGTATTACATGCTTCTAGCTCTGGGTGAGCAGCTGAGCCAAAGGCTCCAAGCCTCCTCTCTTTTCTAAAAACTCACCTTCTGGAGACCCATAGTAATTCTGTTATTAACCTTTTAATTTGGCATTCTCCCTGGGAGGAAAGAATCTGCCTTGGAACAGATGTACTGCCTTGTTTTTTCTTCTGGTTTCATTTATTTTTTTTATTATCTAGAAAACCTGTGATACAATATTTCATTTTGCAAATGAGGGTGCTGCCACGCTGCATTTCTTCTTTCTCAAGTCAAATGCTGAAGCCCATCCACTGAAAGCCTGCGGTGGCCAGGAGTCACTGCTTCCCAAGGTTATTGACAGCATCTTGGCTCTTGAATCAGTACTGTTTGTCTCGGGTATGAGGTAAGAGCTGCTGGCTCCTGCCATGCCTGTGTCTTGAGGGGACATCAGAGTTTTTCCCACCAGTGATTCTCATGAGGTGCTCAAGGCTAGTGAGAGGTTTGGCTGTTCTGAGGGTGTCTGTGCCCTGCCTTGGCCCCTGTGCTGCTCCAACCCCACGCCAAAGATGCGTTTTAACAGCAGTGCCGTGGTGTGTGTGGCAATTATTATTATGGTATGCTTTTAAATATATAAATACAGAAATACTGAACCTGACCTGCAAATTTGCACATGCAGAACATTGCATATGGAAGTCATGTAAATCTGAGATGAACTGTGTGTCCAGTGGTCATAGGGGCACATCACGCTGTGTTAGGCAACCCACCAGCCTCTCGAGCAGCATCTGAGATTTATGCTGCAGAGCATGGCAGAACGGCTTGGTATCTCTTATTTCTTCTCTGGCACTCTCTAATGGATGGATAAAATTAGCAAGAGATGCAGAGGATTATAACTGTAAGTGGGTATTTTCTAGGATATTTTTCACTGGTCACCACATCTGTGAGGCTGAATTGGGCACTGGGATCCGCAGACACGGACAACTTGTGTGAGTGAGTCCGTAGTAATGCAACACACTCAAAATAGGTATTCAGAAAATAACAAATCCTTTGATTTAGTATCCCCATTCCTGCAATTAGGGCTGCCAATGTGGTCTTCTGCAAAAGCACCTCATCTTGGTAATCTCATAATCCTATACATCTGTGTGTTAACATAGATGCATTACAGGAGAACTAGTCTGGATGGGCATGTGTATATCATATAGTGGTAGTTACACTTTTGAGTGTAGCATAGTACAACATCAGCCATATCTGTGCCTCTCTGTGAAATGAGCAGCTTCTAAAATTAGCTTAAAAATAATCTTTGGGGGAGAAAAAGGTCTGAGGTTATCATATACCTAGTGATTTTCATGGGTTTTTAAAATTCATGTGGTTTTAGTTCCTGGTTTTCTCTTAGTGGTTCTTTGACAATCTGTGTTTTGTAAATCAAAGAAATAATTTGTAAAATGAGGGAGCATTTGCCTTCATAAAAAAACCTTATAGTCCTGAAAATGTAACAATGAATAGAGTAGAAGGCATTTCATTGTGGTCTTTGACAATCCACTATGTACTTTGTATAGGCTATGCATAGATATATGTGTGTGTACATATATATGGATTACTCCTTTCAATTCACTTAAAGAAAAGAAAAGATTATTCTGGCCAAAGTGGACCAGCTTGAAACTTTGGCTCTGTGGTCGGTTGACCTTGACTGGCTGCCCGATGCCCACCCAGCCGCTCTCTCAGTCCCCTTTCCCAGCAGGACAGGGGAGAAAATAAGACGGAAAAGCTCATGGGTCGAGATAAAGGCAGGGAGGTCACTTAGCAATTACCATCATGAGCAAAGCAGACTGGCAGTGAGGAAAATTAGCTTAATTTATTGC
>VZTO01016261.1:36552-81182 GCA_013400615.1 Syrrhaptes paradoxus | reverse complement strand
TAGAATGATTCACACAGAGACTGAAGATGCAAAGAGTAAGGAGGACCCTCCTGTTGAGTCATAAGGTTCAGAGTGGACCTCCTTGCTTTCTGAACTCTTTTTGGAGCCTAGGTGCCACTGTATCCAGTCTTAGTATCAGACTCAGTCAACAGTTTATGTCTAATGGAATTATCCAAGGTTTATAATAATGTTGAGTAGCTACGTTGGTTAGTAACATTTCATAGTGCCAATTCAGCGTGCTGTCTGTCACCCACCAGTGGATCTCTCTGCCTTGGTTAAGGAAGGATCTCTTAGTCTCAGGTAAGGAATCTCTAACCCTGAGAGGTGTCCCTGCTCACGGGCAGAGTCATATGACGTGCAGTCCAGCTGCAGTTCAGGGAGAGCTCAGATTGAGCCCATCTGGATGGTAATATTTATATGACGAAGCAGCTGGCTGCTAATCTATAGTATAGACAAGATAGGAGTCTGTATTTTAGCTCTCGTGTCTTGTATATTTTGGTTATTTTGCATTTCTGGGTTTCAAAACCATGTTTCAAAATATTTTCCAAGACCAACTGCATGTGAACCAGGGTCTTTCCAGATTGCAATTTCACTCCAAGGACATGAGGCTTGTAGCTCCTCACTCAGCCTGAACCAAAGTATGGCTAGGAGCCAAGTGTATCCATCACACCTGTGTAGAAATGTGTGATGAACAGCAGCTGTGCTCTAACCACTGCCAAGGGCTAAAGGATGGGAGTCAAACAAGAAGGCACATGACATGGAATTTAATAGAAGGTTAACTTTAGGATAGCTTTTCTAGCAAGATACATTAATAAAGACACTGTGGTAATGAATACGAAGGACTTCTTATATGTTGTTAAGTCCATCTTAGACGGATCTTGGTACTCTGCCACTGCAAATAATTTGTTCTTACATCCAGTGGCACCTCGTCTGATAAAGCTTAGGATATGCAATCAAATATTTGTCTTCAGTTGCCTCTGCACCTTGTTCACAAGGTAAATTACTGTATTCACGTAACCAGTACACATTAGGACTGTGGTGATACACATGAGAAAGGTATAAGATAGGAAATGAGGCTCTTCAACAGAAGATGATTTTAATAGAAACCCACAGAAGAAGAGAGACAGTAATTCCGGAAAGTGAATGGATTTTAACTGCTTTGGTTTGCAGCTATCACAGCCCCTAATTTTCCTAATGACAGCAGGCTTCATCAATAGGGACACTCTGATATTTTAACACGTTTCCTGTTGCTGATGTTATTTAGGCTAAAACATGACTGGCCTTAAACAAAAGTAAACTTATTCAGCAGGGATAATAAAATAACTTCAAAGAAAATGTGCAGATTTATTCATGTTCATGAGGATGTGTTACTCCCTGCATGTATCAGTGCATGTGTAGCACTCTCCACACCGAGCTGTATTGCTGTGGAGGTGTGCGGTGACATAGGAGGTGGCATAATAGCCATGTAAGTGCTCCGTGCTCCAGAAGAGAAATCAGAATTTGTGTGGAACATGGTCCTCTGCCTGCTAGCTACGAAAGCTGGCCTTTCCAGATGAAGGATGATAAGTGTTTCTGCCTCCTGGGATTTTGTACCATACTTGAGTTCAAGATATTTAACTGCTTTAACTTGTTCATGAATACTCTATGCTTATCAGAATTAACATAGAGCATAATGCTGAAAGGAGGGAGTTGTCAGACTCAAAAGCAATTAGCCACCTACAAAGCAGTATAATTTTGTAAATTCAGATCCATCTTAATTTCAGTTTCACAAACACTGAAGAACTTATAGCCAATACAGTGTAATTAATTTACTATGTATGGAAAAGATTCCAGTCATCTTTGTCTGTGGAGTACTGTTGGTAGACTGACACAAAATTTCTTAAAATTTCTGAAGCAGACAGTTTTTAATGCTCCAGGTAAGCAGCAAGACATATTTTCTTGGAGATTATAGGTTCCTAATTGTAAGTGCAATGATACGAAATTAGCAAACCATTATTATTTTTCTAACAATGAGTGACTGTTAATTAAGTGAAAGATGGTTACTTTCCATAAGGGTTAAGAGAAGAATCTAAAAAAGGCACTTAATTATTTTAAAAACTGAAATCCAGTAGAAATACAGGTGTGACTTGCTAATGAGGAATAGAATGTAGAGGTTCTGAATTGAATCTTAAAAAGGACACCCTTAAACTATATCAATGTATGCAGGATGCCCAATTACACAGAGTTAAAATAGTAGAAGTTTCATCAATAATGTATTCCTCTATTTTCAGAGTTGGCCTAACTTCTGTGGCTGTGAGATAATACTCAAGAAGACCACTGAGAATGGAAACAAATTAGAATGCACCAAACATCTTGCATGATCATAGGTTGTAATTCCATCTGGACTTCTTGTTTCATAGTTAATTACTGTAATTCTTAATGTAAAATATGGTCAGATTTTTTTCAGACTTAATTAGAGTAACTGTATAGTTTCATTTTCTAATGGAAAGGAAAAGGGCCAGTGGGGAACAAGCAAATTTGAAACAACAAATTTGAAATAAGGAAAGGAAATTTTGCTGAAACTAAGCATTGTTGTGTTCCTTATTTGTTCTATGACTGCCTAATAGTGGTAACTCTAATCTCTAGCCCTGTGCACATTAATGACGCTGTACACATCCATTGCCCAGTGCTAACTTACAAGGGAATACTTACGGAATGAACTAAAGGACGAAATTATAAATTAATTAAGAACTTGTTCTTACAATACAAGTCAGCTAAATTGACTGCAAGTGGACCTTTGAAGCACTGCTTTACTAAAATACCTCTGCAAAAAAGTGGTGTGTATGAGAAGCATATCATTTTTCTTCCCCAAAATAAATTCAGCACAGAAGGTATTAATGTAATTCCTATTTCTTTCTCCCCTCAAGCTCACTGTTCTCATTCAGCTAATATTTCTGAAGGAATGGCCAAGATGCAGCTGTGCTTTACTGAGTTGTATGTCACATATAGTAACTCATGTTTTACAACAGTTTTTTCAGAGATTGCTGGTGCTGCACAGTAAGATGTCTGACTAGTCAGCTGCCTTTGGACATGTATGATGACCATCCAAGGGGAACTTCAACTGGCAGCGTGGACTGTTGGGCACTGAAAAACATGGTGCCACCCGCCACTCTGATTTTCAGAGGAATAGGGAAAGTGGCTCTGCTTCATAATTAACAATTTCCTTTGAATGCAGGGGTTCCTTCTTCATCTGATTTCCTGGCTCTGAGATTTATGAACTCCACTGCACACAGAAGCTGCTGACACAGGCTGCAGACATCAAGTTGGTCTGAAAGGCTGTGCAAAGGTACATCAAGAAATATGAGAGGAAATTGAAATGGTAAGACTTTGCAGACAGTTGACGAGGCTGGATGATAATGCCCGCTCTGGAGGGAACTGTGCTTTTGCAGTAAGGAAAAATAGGTAAGCAACTTGGAGAGAATGCTGCTTATTAATATCCCTTCTTACTGTGTGTGTTGTGACTGTTAGATCATTTAGTGACATTTCAAGGAAATGAAAAAAATCCCTTCTGTTGTAACCAAAGGAATGTATGACATGGAGATTTCTGTAGTTTCTCAGTGCCTGGGTGCTGAGAGCAATCCAGTTCTCCTTTTAGCTACTTGTCCACTGTATGCATTGCAGCAAGGCTGCTTATGAGGGGTGGGCTCTGTAGGTGAGAGGTCTGCTGTGCAAACCCTTTGGATGGCTTCTTCTCCAAATTAGCTTTGTGGGTCACGGATCAGAGGTTTCACAATGCATCAGTTCACCACAGGGAAGGAGCTTTGAGTTGCAGGGAGAAGGAGGAGACCTTCCCTTAGCCTTGTGGTCTGAGTTCCCAAGCATCAGGCAAGGCCATCTGCATCGGGCACCTGCCACTGGCAGCTCAGCTGCCACACCTCTTAGGTCCAGCTTTGGTCAATTATCTCTCAGAAACTATGATAAAGATGTAATCTCTCTCCCCAAAAGATTTGAATTCAAGTCATACCTGTTTCTCAGCAACTCATACTCAAATGTCCTGTAACAGGACTTTCAAAATATTTGTCTTGTGAGAAAAAGAATATAAAGTAGCAGGTCTGTGTGTGGTGGGTGTGAGGCTTTGGGGAAGTGCCTTCTGATGGAGCAGGTTGGTGGTGTCAGTCCCCAGTGCAAGTGCTGCTAGGTAGCAGGAAGGACAGAGTGTGGTATAACCACATATTTTGCAGTAAGGTAGGCATGGTTTCTCCTTACTGCTAAACTCGTCCTTTTCAGCCAACAATGTTTTTCTTGCCTGTTGCTAATGTGAAGTCCCTCCTCATCCTCCATGAAAGGTGGTACCAAGAAGCAGCCAAGTGAATTGCTGCTGTGTAGCGCGATCCTTCCCTTAACGTGGTTTTGTGCAGTATGTTATTTTTCAGTTGAATTCCAGTATCATTACTCTAACTTGAAGTATTTTCAGACTTTTTTCTTCTGCTAAAGGATTGAAAATAATTAGAATGAAGTAATCAACAAGAAAATTTTCGATTTGATGAACGAAAAAACATTTTGGAAAATCTTTTTTTCTCATTAATTTGGAATGGACAGGATTATTTTATGGCTTTGCATATAGAATACATCCATTTACTATGTAAAAGTAGCGGCTAGATGTGATTAGAGACATGGATGAGAAACTGCAACTTAGCCAGTTATTTAAACTTCTATTTTTAGCAAAATTTTTCTGTTATAAGGAAAAGCACAACTTTTCACATATAAAATTGAAAGGGGAGTTTATAGATAAGTGTAACTGAGCTGGCAGTTTAAAAAATTTATAGGTTACCTAAATCTTAATGTTGATTTCTCTGAGGGTTTTTCCTTTCCTCTCTAGTGCAAATCTTACACTATCTGACTAGAAGTCACCCATAATGTGGTATTTCATGCTCTCTTCAAGCACAGAAGTTTGGCCAGTTTACATAATACTGTTATGACACTAAAAGTGAATTTACCTTTGTCTGTTGTTGTTTCAACTTGGCTTAAAGGTAAACTGGAATCATCCAGATAAATATTTCTCAGAAGATCATGTCTTCTCTCATGTGATCAACTAGAAAAAACTAGCCCACCTGCCATAATAATCTTAAAAAAAAATGCAGAGAGAAGATTGGATGACTATGCATAATCCATCTGGCAAAGACACATATGAGAATCCACTCTTGTCACCAATGAGGCTGAAACATATGGCATCAAAAGTAGAATTTTAAACTCAATGTAAAAGTGTAGCAGCAAGTCATGTAGCTAAGTGAGCGTGATTTTCCCTTATAATGAGGACAGCAAGGGAAAAAATGGATTTGTGGTATCAGGATGAGTAGAGGGAAACTGTGATAGAGGAAGCAGAGTCTTGTGGTTTTAGTCAAGAGGTGAAATGGAAAGACTTCTTCAATTAATACAAGGTGCCTGGTTTCACGTGCTGTCTTACAGATCATTCTGGCAAGCCCTGTCAATTCAGGAAAAGTCCTACTGTTTCTTATACTGGTCACAGTTATTATTTCCACTGTCATAAGCTCTCCTGAAGGTAGGATGCAAATATGAACTCTATTTTCAGCTTTCTAAGTCAGAGAAATAGATTCCAGTTGGCAGAAGTCATAAATTTAAATGATATAGACAAGGCAGTACATCTGGAATAGTATCTCTTTCAATATTGTCTGTGACATCTCATTAACGTTCAGAACCACTTTTATATACACATATGTATCTGATTCTTTCCTGTTGGGACTGATTTTGTTAAAAACTGTAGATGCATTTTCTAAGCTGGGAATGGTTCTGATATCTCATTTTACAATGTATTAAACGTTGGCTATTGTCTGTTCTCCTGCACACCTTCGGATTAATATTTTATGGAAATATGTCTCAAACGTCTTTGCTTTGCATTCTTTATAAAGGGAGAAGAAAATACAGAAGAAATACAGATATTCTTTGATAATTTCAGGTTATTTATAAAGTGACAGGGCTTTTGATTTTGTGTGTGGGTTAGCACACCCACACACAAAATCAAAAGGTCGTTCAAGCTGTAGCTTTTTTGTGAAATTTCTGGGAAATTCACAAAACACTTACAAGCAAAAACACATTGAAATATAGGAAAAAAATAGTGAAGTTTTCTTCATTTTCTAAAATGTGAAAAGTGTTAATTTTTATTATTGGAACTACCTTAAGCCTATAAAAGCCTTCTTTCATGCTGTCACTGCTGCTGGCATATGATGATAACATGCTCTAATTTTACTCTTGTAAAAGTTACCAAGGGCTGCTTCTACTGAGTAATGATACATTTTCTGTTCTGGATCAATACTCCTTTGTTTGCTGAGTATCCCGAAATTTTATAGAAATGAACCTTAAAGTTAAAAATACGATAGCGAACATTCACAGAAAAAAAAAAGTTTTTAACAATTATGTTGTCATATGATGGGCTAAGAAAGAACATAAAAATAAAATTAAAATCCTTTAAATTTAGAAAATTTAGATTTATAATTTTGTCACAACATTTTGAAACTTACAAACAAATCATTTTCAAAACAATCAAACAATTCTGTTTCATCAAAATGTTGAACATTTGCTTTCCGTTTCATTCAAAGTTGTTTTTTAAAATTTAGTATGTTAACATTGTCAGTGAAATTAAAGTGAAATAGGAGCAGTTTAAAGGGCCAGACTTTACTAGCACTTGATTTTAAAACTTGCCCTACACTGTCTGGCTGTGCTGCTGTGCTGGATCTGTCCAAGAGCTGAAGCAGGTGAAACATCAAGGATTGCAGTTTTGCGTCTTTTATGAGAGCTTGCAAAATCAGATTCTTAATGTATTACAAATAATTTTAAAGGCATTAATAATTGTTTCATTGTACATGTTGTTAATTTTTCAGTCTGTGAGGCTTGTTGTTGATCACTATGAGCAAAATAAAAACACGTTTTTTCATCTTAGATGAAAAATTTAATTTTTCAGGTCTCCATATTCTGAACATAATTAGGATCCCCCAAGCAACTCCTGCTGGTTAGTGGAATACTGACCTTGTCTGTGCGTGAGTAGTATAATATTCAAAAGAAAGTGATGAAGCATTTTCATCTGTTTTGACCTCAGACTGCTTATACTGGTCAGTTGGCACTGTTGTCTTAATCTACACGAGTGGGGCTGTTATCACATCCCATGCTGTCCTGCTGTATTCTTCATCTGCAAACTAGCTTGCATGTCCCACGGTTTTTCTGCACTGCCTGACAACTGTTTGGCTGTGGTGCTTTGACTGCCTCTTGCAGTGCAAAAGCAAACCTTGAACCCTATATAATTAATTTTCTCTTTTGATTTCCTCTCCTTCTTGTTCAGTATATGAAACTGCTGCTCCAAAAGATATTGGCGAAAATTTAATATAGATTTGGGCTCTGATATTGCTAGGCAGAGCTTTCACTCAAAACTGGTAAGGCAGAAATGCCTGCTTGTTTAATTTGGGCTGTTCTCTTCCTCACATTATACAGGAAATAATTTGAATGATGGGTTCAGTAGACATGGGAAGGAAAACACTGTAGATAACACTGTGGGTGATGCTTTGTCATAGCAGCTCTCTTCAGAAAGGTACCTGGCAAATACCCAGGCACACCTAATGCCTGAGCTCTGCTGAGGGGTGAATCACCCCTTATTTTCCTTCCTTACAGCTCCCACATGACTCTTGCTAGCCTTGACTTATTCCATTGGTTAATGGCTTATGACCTTCTGGCACCTCCTGACACCTTTGTGCATACCCAGTGTATCTCCAGGCTGTTTCTTTCTCACTTCTCAAAGCCATTCCTCCTTTTGTGTGTTCTTCATACCCTCAAAATGGGCTTGCTCCTCGTTTCCAAGGGAGGTTTCAAAATGTAAAGCTGAACTTTCTGACATGTTTTTAATCTCAGATAACTATTTTTGGCATGCTGAACTATTGGTAGAAGAGTATTAAATATGCCTTTCCTGCTGCACTGAGCAGTGAAGGTGGGAGAGCACACATTTTAAATGGGCTCACTGGGGAGCTGCCAAAGGCTGGTACATTCAGGGAGCAGGGCTTGTTGCTGGACAATTTCAGCTGGGTGTACAGGAGTGACTGAGAAGGGGACAGGGCAGATTATGCTTGCTCACTCTGGGGGTTCTCCTGCATCTCTTTTTTTGTCTTGAATTGTCCCATTCAGCTCCCCTCTTGCTGCCCAAGGGATGCTGCCTGAGCTCTCTTTGAACAGGCAAGTTCCCTTTATCACTGTGGGGGATGAACTGCTGTTACCCCACAACCTCTGAGTACTCAGGTACGTTGTGACATACATAGCTTTGAGAAAGCTTTTTGTAACTGAGGGATTGGTTGCTATGTTCTGCTTTAGGCTTGTAGTGCTCTGACATGAAGGAATACAACATTGTTTAGCTAATGCTGCATGAAAACTTTCAAATTCCTTTTTTATATTAAAGTTTTAAATTTTATATTTCAGATTATAAATCCACTTAACAAAGAAAGGATAGAGTCTTCTCTATCCTAAAATAGTAAATCTGCAGCATAAATCATAGTATTTAGCTCATGTGCATGACTGTGATGTTGGTTAACAGGAATTGCGGGTAAGATTTCTCTGAAACTTATTCCCCATGCCTTGATTCCTCAGTGACTTACTGTGCTTCACTTCTCATTGGTATCTGCTAGGTGTAACTAGAATTTTTGATGACCTGTCCATGAAGGGTTAAAAACTTGCCTTTTCCCATGTTATTCTGGAATGCAGCATAGCCATGGGGCTCTGTTCTGCATGATTTTTTAGATCATGCCTGGATATCTGCAGTCCTGAGAGAACACAGAGTGGCAAGAAGGACAGGAGCAGTACAACCAGACCTGAAGAAGAGCATGACTGGTTCATATCACTGTCCATCCACTAAACAACATTGTTAAAAGCTTTCAGACAGTTAAAAAGGACTTAAATCTTTGGCAAACTTACAGCCCAGAGACTGCAGCAGGTTGGATGGAAGCAAGGCAGAGTATGGGGTTTTCTTTCAATATTGTTCTTGTTACTGGATAGTATTCAGCTGCTGCTGGGAAGCTTTTGGTTGCAAGAGAGCCCTGTTTTGATTGTTGTTACACATGTGCTTTGAAAAAATTTCAAACCAGCTATTTCAGGCACTCCCTGAAGCCACCTGAAGTTCCTGCATCCACAGCATCCTCTGGCAAGGGGCTCACATGTCTATGTGTGACCAATTTTGTAACAAACCTCTTTTTTCTGGTTTTGAACCTGGCTCCAGCCACCTTTGTTTGGTGGCCTCTGTTTATTTGCACTAGCAGAGGAAACACCCAGTCTCTATGCCCCTCTTCTATGTTAATTATGATCTTGTAAGCCTCTGTCATTTCACTCGACTATACCTTTTTTTTCAACCTGTCGAAAATTAGTCTGGTCAGCCATTCCTCTCATGAAAGCTGCTTCATAGTTTTGAGTATCTTTGTTGCCTGTGTTCAAAGATTTTCCAGTTCTAATGCATCTCCTTTGAAGCTGAGGTATCAGGACAGCTCAAAACATTTAACATATCACATTAAAGTAAAGGATTTGTACAGTGATGCAATTACAGTTTGTGTTTTGCTCTCTACTCTGTCTTAAAAACTCCCAATGCATGTTTTGGATTTTTGACTGCTACTGAACTTGGAGCTGCTGGTTTTGTGCAAGAGCCTGTCCCAGCTGCGAGGTGTCACTGCTGAGCATTGACCAGCTCAGGGTCTGCCCTTTCTCCATGTGCAAACTGGACATTTTTCTGTACTGAATTTAATCCATTTTCTGATTTGCTTAGTGATCCGTGCTTTATTGCTCTTTGTATTTCTTCTTACCAGGATTGTTATAGCTCAAGATTGAGGGCCAAGCCAGCCCAGGCAAGGCAAAAAGCTTCTTTAGAAGATATACAACCCCATTTGTCACATTTGTGCAAAGCTTCTTTGGGTCAAAGATGCAATTACCAGAAGTGTCACATCTGACCTCAAGCTTGCTGCAAAACATGTCTCCCTTTCTCCCAAAAGGGCAGTAGGTCTCAGAAGGGATTGCTGCAACTCAGCAGCAATGACGTATATCATGAGTCAGGTCAAACAATACACGTCATAAAGCCTCAGAGTAAGAATAGGCAAATTTATTTGTTGTCAGAGGGTCCATCTGTAGAGAAGTCTTATGGGGAGTTGCCTCAATCTGGAATTTTGCAATTTTAGGGGATGCCTCTAAACCTTCCCCTTGGACTAACACAAACAAAATACTAATACCACCTACGGTTTAAGAAATCCAAATATTTAATAAGTCAAGCAGTCAGTTTTAAAAGCATCCTAGTACCAATGAATGTTACGTATATTACGGGACTATGCAGCATGGCATTCCTCTGTGTATATCTGAAATGTCAGACCCTGGGAGGTGAATTACATTTTAACTTACAAATTGTCCAATTAAAATGAGAGGGATTGCTTTGTAGAACCTGCTGCATTCTGTGTCCAGCAAGAACAGCAGAATCTGTTTTATTTTGCAGCAAAACCAGCACTGGCCTTTCAAAGACTCAGGCATGTGAGCACCTTTGTGAATTCTGCAGTTTTCTTACTTGGCCCTAAGAAAAAGGCAGGAAAGCTTATTACTATCCATTCATGTGTACAGACTCCTGATTTTCCTCCATAGCTACAGACAGAGGAACAAATTTTGGTAAAACCACGGTCTTCAGATGTCAGCAGCATTGATGCTTCAGTAAGATTAGTTATTTTTTCCTATTCTGTGTTGCAGTTTGGGTGACATAATTTCTAGGAATATTTTCATCATTTTCACAGGTAACATATTTTCTGTTATAAAATAGGAGAAGATAATGGTTGTCCATTTAAAATGTTCAACATATAAAACTACAAAAGGAGAAATGGCAATGTAAAATGCTGTTGAAGCACATCTTAAACAATTTCTCATGCTTTGTGCTAGGGACAGAAAAGGCACATCTTTTGCTCTCCACCTGTGTTGGCACAAAACAGGGAGATTATCTTTTTGTCTTCTGCAAGGTTTAGGAGCTGTTTTAGTCAATGCTATGTGATTTTTCCAATAAACTCCTCCTCTTTTCTCTGAAGTTACTTTGCCTGGGTTTTCCCCCGTATTGGATAACTTACACTTTTTTAGTAGCTGTTCCTTAGAGAGGCTATTAGATCCTTTTTCCTTGTGGCAGGTAGATTTTGTGTTCTCATTTTGCTAGTTCTGTAAAGTTTTAATGTGTTTTCCATTTATGCTTTTCCTCTGTACTTCTTTCTTGGTTTTACAAGTACTTTTTCTTAGTCTTCCTCCTTCAAGTCCTTTCCTACACAGACAGATGTGTAAGATCTCTGATAATTAATGGCAGATCATAATTCATTTTCATTACATTATTGTACAAATCTTGTGAGAAAATCCAAGGAAACCATAAAGTCACTCACCTTACAAACTTTGAAGCATGTCTGGTAATTGATGTATCCCTCTGTCGTTAATGATCCCTGAGGTTGTAATATAAAATTTGATCTAAAATAACCTAGCAAGGAATAGGGAGGAGTTCTTTTTTTTATTAACCCAGTCAAAAATCCTTCAGAGTTAAGACTGAGATGTTTGGGCTAATAGCCTTGGAGACTTGACCTGTTTCTTGGTAAAAGCTGAATTGTTTGTCTAGGCTTGAGCTAATGCTACAGAAGTCAATGAAGTGGATTGGCCACATGTGATGCACTGGATGGCAGAGGCATTTGTTTCATATGTGGCCCGGTGTATCTGTGCACAAATAACTGTTCTGTGAAACAGGAAGATGAGTGAATGGTGTTACCTTTGAATCATGTGTTGAAAAGACAATTTTGCAATGTGTTGATATTTTAGCTTATAACGTTGCAACATACATGTGATTCTCAATACAAAAATAGCCAATGGGAAAGTTCTACTGAACTACATAACTTGGTGTAACCATATCTGTGTTATACTGTATATATATGATTCCGACTCAGTAAAATGGGGAATAATTATCATACCATGAAGTAAGTAAGCCAATCTCCATATATACTTTGCCTGATCTTCAGTTGAAACAAAAGAAATTTTAAACCTAGAATTTTCCTAGCAAAAATAAAACCAACAGCAGTTCAAGATGCAGCTGTGAATTCTGGGTGCTGGATTAACAGGAACCTGAGCAAGGGCTGCGTCCCCAGAGGAACTGAATTTGGCAACTGTGGTGAACCATGTGATAAATTAACAGTGTTATGAGACAGAACAGATTATGATTTAATATTCTCTCTCTTGTAACACATTATATGGCATGCAGGGAGCAGTAGTGGTATTCAGCTTGACTAAGGAATGGAAAATGTGTATGCAGTGTAGTTAAGCTTTCTGTGGAAGCAATCTTTTAATCTTATGTTTTTCTAATTTATTTTAAAATTTTTATGTTTTTGTANAGCAGCAAATTTAAAATGGCTCTGATGAACGAGTACACAAATGTCCTTTTAAAAATAGATTAAACATCACAATATTGCAAATATTTATCTTTGAAAATCCCACTTACTCTATTAGTTCTTTCAGACAAAGGCACTATTTTATTCAGATCTTGTGCAAAGCCAGGTTTGGTTCCAGAAAGCACTTTTCCAGGTAATTAAACTTTACAGAAAAGCATCCCATTATAAAAGCCAATTGAAAAATTAGAGAATTAAAAATATTAAAAAAATCTACTAGGATGTCAGAAAAATGACCACAACAAACTTCAGATTGCAGCATAGGTAAGTAATGTACAATTTATGTGTTTAATACAAATACCAATTGTCATACTGTATTTTAAGAGGGCAGACAGGCATTCTCATGTCTGATAAAGTAAGAGCATTTTGAAGAGATGTTTAAAAAAAGAGAAGATACAAGATGGAAGGTGAGGTTTCTAAAACAGGGAATTGCTTGGAGGAAAGTCTAGAAAGGTACGTGAGGGAAGGGAAGGAAATGTTATGGCAGATGGCATCTGGTTATCTNCATATCTGTGTTATACTGTATATATTGGATTCCGACTCAGTAAAATGGGGAATAATTATCATACCATGAAGTAAGTAAGCCAATCTCCATATATACTTTGCCTGATCTTCAGTTGAAACAAAAGAAATTTTAAACCTAGAATTTTCCTAGCAAAAATAAAACCAACAGCAGTTCAAGATGCAGCTGTGAATTCTGGGTGCTGGATTAACAGGAACCTGAGCAAGGGCTGCGTCCCCAGAGGAACTGAATTTGGCAACTGTGGTGAACCATGTGATAAATTAACAGTGTTATGAGACAGAACAGATTATGATTTAATATTCTCTCTCTTGTAACACATTATATGGCATGCAGGGAGCAGTAGTGGTATTCAGCTTGACTAAGGAATGGAAAATGTGTATGCAGTGTAGTTAAGCTTTCTGTGGAAGCAATCTTTTAATCTTATGTTTTTCTAATTTATTTTAAAATTTTTATGTTTTTGTACTTAAGCTAGAAGTCTTGCAGCGATGCTGTGATAAGGGTATGAGAATAGCAGGGTTGCTGAGAGAGGGAGTATCCTTTGCAGATTGATAGTGCTGTTAGAAAAATTGATGAAATTGTTTTTCATTCTGGGCCCCTTCAAATCTGAAACAAGCAGCAAATTTAAAATGGCTCTGATGAACGAGTACACAAATGTCCTTTTAAAAATAGATTAAACATCACAATATTGCAAATATTTATCTTTGAAAATCCCACTTACTCTATTAGTTCTTTCAGACAAAGGCACTATTTTATTCAGATCTTGTGCAAAGCCAGGTTTGGTTCCAGAAAGCACTTTTCCAGGTAATTAAACTTTACAGAAAAGCATCCCATGATAAAAGCCAATTGAAAAATTAGAGAATTAAAAATATTAAAAAAATCTACTAGGATGTCAGAAAAATGACCACAACAAACTTCAGATTGCAGCATAGGTAAGTAATGTACAATTTATGTGTTTAATACAAATATCAATTGTCATACTGTATTTTAAGAGGGCAGACAGGCATTCTCATGTCTGATAAAGTAAGAGCATTTTGAAGAGATGTTTAAAAAAAGAGAAGATACAAGATGGAAGGTGAGGTTTCTAAAACAGGGAATTGCTTGGAGGAAAGTCTAGAAAGGTACGTGAGGGAAGGGAAGGAAATGTTATGGCAGATGGCATCTGGTTATCTAAGAGGCCAAATAAAAGCTCAGTATTGCCTTTAGTTTAGCTTATACAAAATCTGCTATTTATGTTATGAAAAGCAGCTAAGTAGGAAAGACACTTCACAAGCTCCTGGGGCATTGAAAGGCTTGTTTTCACATGGAAGTCATCAAATCCATAAGGTGTTTCTTTCCTAAAAACGCGCTGTTTGTATTAAGAATCCAAAGTTAAGCTTTCCAAGGGAATGTAGTTAAAACAGTGTTTCTTAACATTTCTCTTTTAAGCTCAGAAAGGTGTGGAATTGTCTTTCTAAATTAGGAATGAAGCTTTGCAACAGATTGCTGTTAACCAACTACGCATAAATATTTGAGATCCTGTTCTTGAAAGAAGTAACATTTTCCCCTGGTTAATCCAGGATATACATGTTTTAAAACACCTATTCCTCTGCTGAATACTCAAGGTTTGAAACTTATTATATGAGAGTGCTTTAATTCTCTTGGGCTATGTTTAAAAACCAAAGCAAGCAATCAAGAAAGTAACCAACAAGAATAAAATCCTTTGTAGTGACTAGTGAGAGGAATTTGTATATGCAATATACCAGTTCTGGGATGGGATTCTTAAACCAACAGGCATTCAACATGTACGTGACTTTACAATATTATAGAACCCTCTGCAATGCATTCAATAAGTACTGTATTATCAAAGTGCTCAGATACAATGAGTGTTGTTTATAAATGGAAAAGTAAAACACAGTATCTGCAGACTTTTTTTTCCCGCAACACTGTATGCACACTAGTATTACCCCAGTACAAACACCAAGTGAGCAGTGTAAACATAACACCTACTCCACATTTTTGGAGAGATCATTTAATGCTTATTTTATGGCAGCTCTAGAGAAGTGGAGTTGTGATGGTGACGGTTTAACACAATCTAAATTGAGTACAGCGGTATTGCTGGCATTGCTCCAAGAATAATCTTCTAAGTTACAGACTCATATTATCCCAGGCAGCAAGTAAAGCATTGTATGTGTATTCAAACAGCAAGAGGATGCAAATCCTCTTTTGATGCCCTGGTGAGTAGACACAATGTTCATCATGGCTTGGAGGTGTCTGTTGGCACCAAGCCAGATAAACTGCCCCTCCACCACAGAAGTTGAGGTTCCCCAGCACCAGTGCCCACTGGCTGAAGTGCTTTCATCATATCCATCCTCTGTGCACTGCACAAGGCACTTTTCTTGCAATTAAGACACGCTTTGGGCTGAAGCTCTGAGTGTTGTGAGTGCTGAGATAAGAAGAGGAATTGTTGTCATATTTTATGATAGTGTCACTTTATGATCCACTTCTGGGTCCTGTCACTTACCACATGTCCAAAGACATGAAGTGGTCTCTTTCAGTACCCACAAGCCAATTAACCTGTTGGATCCAATGGGTCTCTGTATGCAGCAGGGACTGTGAGTGGATAAATTATTAGATTACATACACTAATGGGAATAGGAAAGAGGATCAGCCTTTTTAGAAGCTTTAATTTTACTGACTTCTCAAGTATTTTCAGAGTAGAAGGCTGAAAAGCTGTGTATTTCTGGCTGTATTGTTGATCACAAGCACACACACCTCTTTGGTCCCTTGTAATGGCATTGGCCTCCTGGCAATGTTATGGGCTGCCATGAGCTCCTCTTTCATGTGGAGTGCAGGTAGGTAAAAACAGTCCTTGTCAGGTAAAGTCACACAGTAAAGGGGTGGTTATTCTCCAACCAGCTGAGGTGTAACTGAATTTTACTCATTCCAGAAAATAAGAGTTTCTTTTTCTAGTTTTGAATAAATACAGAGATTTTGTACAGAATTATGAGATGCGCAGTAACATACAAATGCAATTTTTAAGCAGAGTGCTTTCAGTCATTACAGTCACTTTTATACGTTGTTTCATCCTTTTATTTTTGTTTCTTAGAATGGATTTAGTTGCGTGTGACTGGAGTCAAAACTGCTCAGCTGTCCACTGAGTAGTACTACAGATACTATTGTGTCATGTGTGTTAGACATTATTTCAAAACCAGATTGCATTATTATTGTGCTTCTGCAAAAGGAGAGCTTGAGGAGGAGAACAATTAAAATGAATGCTATTCTCTGCTCTAAACTGCACCTGTGCATGTATTAGGATGATGTGTTTTTGTGTGTTGAAACAATGTACTAGAGAGATTCAAACATGTTGTAAAGGACTATTCATGCCGTTTTGCAGAAACTGCAAACTGCCTGTCGAGGTTCCGATGAGGCAAGGCCTTGTGATGCCTCAAAGCATTTAGGCTGTAGACTCCTAGTCCTATCCCTTGCTGATAAAAAGCAAAGAATGTACCAAAGGCTTTACTGCCCTCACTAACAAAGGACTTAGTCTTGCTCTTACAACAAAGTAGCAAACCTTTGGTGAATAAAGCCACTGCCTGCAGCTTGAAAGTGCCAAGAAGGCCAAAGTTAATCTAATACAGGGTCCAGATGACCACTAACTCAATTGGTTGAAAGAGTTAATGCTACCCTTCCCCCTCTTGCACATGCGCAGAAGGATGATTCTCCCCATGCTAATAAGGAGACACCCTGCTCTGCTTCCTATGCTAATTTGGGAGACACCTCCATTTCTTCCTATGCTAATTGAAGAAAGCTAGGCAGAGACCTGAGAACTTTTGTCTATAAAAGGTGAATAAACAATGGGAAGGTGCACTTGTGCCCACCACCTGAGGACTCCTGAGATGCTGACAGCCTGATCGAGCAATGCCCCCCCAAGACATTGACACTCATCTCCAAGGATCCAAAGAGTGGTGAAAACTTTTCTCTCTCTTCTCTCCTTTTCCTTTCTTTTTCTCTTCAAGCATCTCTTGATCTCTCTCTCGCTCTCTGGCACACATGGCAACACCTTGTAAGGTTTATGATAGCTCCTTTTGGGGCTTCTTTAGCAGGTTTTCTGTAGATTGTTCATTTTGGTACTGATAAGTAATTGCAAGTTTTATGAGCAGGTACAAATTAAGTGATTGCAAGTTTTACAAGCATTTTAGGGTTTCTTAATATTGTTGAAAGTTATGCTGTCATTATCACATTGCTGTAAGATTTGGTGGTGTTGGTGGGTGGTACTGTTGTCATTAATTGTCTCTACCAAGTAATTTCTTTTTCTTCTATAATTTGTTACATTCCACATTTTTTAACCTACATTTCCCTTTTCCCTAAATGATTATATGCATTAAAGTTATAAGACAGTATTCAGTTCTTTGGTGCCGTCTTACCTTAATTTGCCCCAAGGGAACATACATAACCTCCGCGAACCCCACTCGTCCCACACAGGGTTGTTTTATGAGCTGGGTCATGACACGTATCTTGATTTTACTGTTGCTGGGATGTTTTCACTCTTGGTACCCTGCTATAATAGAAAAAATAAGTCTCCAACATTTTCTATAAAAAAAGCTCAGGTTTAGAATCCAGGAATAAGGTGATTTACTTCCTGAAGATTAAGCTATCTTTTTTGGCACTGCAGAAGCAAAAAGTTTCATGACCTAAGCTAATCATCAAGTAGGGTCAAGAAGACATTTTCTTTTATGGTTCAATATCCTCCTCTTGAGAGGGTTGTATAAGTGTCCTGCCTTCCATTGATGCACCTGACATAAGCCACTCTAGGGGAAAAAAAGTATGAAAGGGAATCTTAGGTGACCTCATCTATAAGAAGGCCTGTGATATGAAATGCTGAAAAAGTCTTTTCTGTGAACTGAAATGCAATTTTAGATTTAAGGAGTAAGCCTTTGAAAGACTTGAGGAGAGTAATGTAATTTTCCAGGGCATATTCAGGGAAAATATTTTATTGACAGTATTGACAATTAATTCTGATGGGAAATTAAAGGCTCTATTATATTTTCATTAAAGAGAGTATCAAATTTTATTTGGTTTCTATAAGAACAGGACAAGGTTTTAAGTATTTTTACATTGACCATTACAGAATAAGTTAGCTGCATGTTTTTGCTCTTCAGATTTGTGCTGAACTGTAGGAATATTTGTCAAACAATTGGAGTATTTAAGCTGCATTTCAAATATATGGCCAAAAGGAGGACACTGGGTTTGATTCCAGCTATTCTCTTAACTGCAGCTGATTATGTTGAACCCAGAACATAAAACGTTTCCACTTGTAGTCTGTGCTCTGCTCTGCGTGTTGCAATAGCACCAGATTGAAGCAACTTGGCACAAAGAACCCCAGAGTGTTACACTCCTCTTTGAGAGAAGATGATGGACAACAGGAATAATTTTTATAAAGCATCCATTATAGTTTCCAGGAGACTGATATAACTGATGATGTACCAAATTACACAGAGATTATAGGGGTCTTTGTGATGCTGCTGCACTAGTCTCCATACCTTTCCCAGTCTTGTGTCCTGAACTGCATTGTGTTTGTGTGCTGCTTTCTGGTTGCCACAGAGAAATAGTTTATCAATTATCAGTATTGTAAATAATAAAAATATATTGTGTATCTATTGCATATCCACTTGTGCCACATTGCTTCTGAAGAGGCATAAATGCCTCTGAATAAAGTCTCACGCAGTATTTTGTTCACCTACATTCAGGATTCAGCCATACCACAAATTACTGTAGGTGCCCATATGATTTACATTTTTTATCCACTCGAGCAAAATGATGGTGCTTTATTGCTGACTCATACTACATTGCTGTATACTTGTACAGTCTTGGGCTTTATTTGCTTCAGGATGAAGCAAACAATGAAAATAATTGTTTTTCAATCAATAACTTTCATTTGTGAATCAGCCCTCAGCTGTTAGGTGGTTGTACGTCTTCTGTTCATAGTTTCTTCTATGCTCAGTCAAGCCATTTGACTCTGAAATGGTTGCAACACTGCCTTTGATCTCATTGATGATGTAATATTAAATATTCATCAGTACTTGTTTTTGTCACCACACTTAAATCTCTAGTGTGACAAGAAGATGGAAGGCTTAATATCTATTCCTTAGTTTTACCACATATTTTGAAAGATGACTCTCCCCTTGCTTCACTCTGTGAAAGAGGATGATTGTTCCATTATTTTAATACCATTTGATGCTGCCTTCTATTTTGCTGTTCTCCACTGATAACAAAACTTTCTCTCCAGGAGGAACCTGTCCTCATTTCTGTTAATTGTTTGAATCAACTCTTTTAAGATCCACTCTCTTTTAAATAAGAAGGGCCTGTTTTTAAAACATCGCCCATTTGTCTCCATCTGTCTGGCGAAGCCTACCCCTGTGGATGTAGTTAAATTGTTCAAAACTGACGGGATTTGTGTATGCTCGCTCTTGTCCTGTCTTCAGGTAGAAAGTGCAGGGACATTCAGCCATAGCATAAATTGTACTGGTTAATAGACATCCCATATGGAATACCAGCCACCAAAGTGTGTTGGACCTTTGCTGTTACAGTCTGTGCCCCTACTTCATGCAACACATTGCCTAAACTACTCACTCTCTACCTTGAAATGGAGTGTGTTTTCCACATGTCCTTTTGTGCTGTGGATTCACCCAGGCTCTATCACTTTAATTGAGTTGATTTTGTTTTATTCTGCAGGACCCAGCACAAGCTCTCTTTATCCTTTGGGCTTGAGTCAGAAGAGGAGAAGGTGCCTGGCACCACCTCAGGCAAACAAGCCAGACATGGTGTCCCGGGTTAAGCTGAGACAGAGTTAACTTTCTTCATAATAGCTAGCAAGAGGCTGTGTTTGGAATTTGTGCTCAGAAGAAAGCTGATAAGAAGGGATGTTTATGTGGCTGCCAAGGTCTTTCAGCAGCTCTGGCTCTCTGCAAACAGGAGAAGCTGGGAGGGAGCACAGCCCCAGTTACTAGCCCAGGATTTGATCTTAGGTTCAGCATTGAGACCCAAAGTGACCAATAATCTATTCCATAACATACACATCATGCCCAGTATATAGGTGAGGACCCTCCGGAAGATCAGCCATTTTGGTTCCGGATCTCTTTTGCTCTGGGTCATCTCGCTCCAGGCAGTCGCTCTCCCAAGGCCTTCTTCCTCACCCCAGTCAGCTCTTGGTGTGGGACGCTTGGACTGTTATCTCCGTTCCATGAGTGTGGTTTTGGGACACTCCCTGCTTTGGGATCGTTAGCTAGGAACAGGCTGAGCCTTGGTCATCAGGTGGGTGGGGGGGCAGTATCACAGTGTGTCACTCATTTGTATATAGTTATTATTTTCAATATTATTGTAGATTAGTTATGAAATTGTTCTTAACTCAACCCATGAGTCCTTTTTTCCCTTTACCCCTTTAATTCTTCCCGCTATCCTCAGGGAATGGAGGAGGTGGGGGGGGGGTGGGAAATGGGTGAGCGGGTGTGTGTGAGTTGGCCCTCATCCAAGGGCAAACCCATCATACATGGCCATCAGGTGAAAAAGTCTGAGAAAGATTGGAGTATGTGAGGATTATTCAGGGAAGTATGTTTACTACTAAATTAGCTTGCCTTTCTTATGTTTGAGTGGTTAGTCAGCATTAATATTCACACAATGTGTCTTTTAAACTGTGCTGCCGCAGCCGTATTTAGGTGGGTCTCTGACTCCCTCACACAAATGAAGGCTGCAAGCACCAGGTGCTGCATCAAGTCTGTGTGCTGCTGCTGTGGGACATGGCTTCAATACAGTGAGGGTGTCACTGGAGCTCCAGATGCCTACTCAGCAGCTATCAGAAACAAAGACATTTCTCAGAGGTGTCATTAATATCCCGTGGAATGTGCCCTAGTCATGGTGTGGAGGGTCCTACCTGCTCTGCCTTTTGAGAGCCACTGGCAGGAGGTCATTAGTCCATTGGATCTATCAGCACTAGGGGTGTCAGGAATGACCTGAAGGATCTGGTCCTTTTCATTAAATGAAAACTAAAAAAAATAAGGAGTTTATGTCAAGAGATTAAATATAATAGTGCTGCTATGAAAGACTATGAGGGAGGGATGCTCATCCACATTTGCTACCTGATTAAGATGCAGTTCAGATTACAGCTGGAAAGAAGTTTGACTGTCACACAGGAATATGCCATTCTGAAAGGATAAATGCTTTTGGCCACTCTTCCTTTAGTGATGTACCCCTCCCGTCCACACCACAGAAACCATCATCATCGCTAAGAAAAAACACATCCATGAGGAAGTATAACAGTGTGTGTAGGGGCCTGTAGGCTCAGAAGCTGGTCCTGTGGGAATCCTGAGAGTCAGGCCTGAATAAATGGTACTGAGACTCTTTTGTAAAGGTTTCTTTCTTCTGTTTTTACAGGCAAGTACATCCTTTGAAGCTGTTGTTTTGGGGCTTTATGCAGCCTGTACTAAAGATTCCTAAAAAGAGGCAATGATTTCTCATAAATAAGGAGGTGCAAAGCATGTGGTGATGATGGTCTGTCATCACATAGAAATGCAAATGAAAAATATTGTGTAGGAGCTACTCTTAATTTTTCTTGACATGATAGTTGTGTTCCTCTGACATGCAATACTGGTGAGTGGCTGGGCCCTCTGAAGAGGTCTCCACCTCTGCACCAAAGTATCCCAATTAAGACAGATGGAGGACTGGACCTAGAGGTGCATCCATGTGCAGACACAGGACAGCCCACCCTCAGAGGGAGGAATGTGTGCAGGCAGTGGCACTGCAGCAGGCACTCTGTGAAGTTAGGTCTGTAATCCTGAGCAGTGTCATCTCTCAAGAGACATCACGATATATAGACCATGGAGGAAAACAAATGATCTGAAGGCATTGCTGAGTTTGTTCTCCACTTGCCATTTTCAACCAGTCACTTGGATGTTCTTTATGTGTGAGATGTCCACTATAACCTCTCCATCATTGCAAAACCCTCTATCCTTCAACAGCCTGAGTAGCCAGGCTATGTAAGGATTGGCTCCCATGTAAGGTTTTTGTGTGTTTCTAGGGCATGAAAATAGAAATAAAGAGTAGCAATAGAAATGGCTGAGGAATAGTGGATAGAGTTGCCACTGAACCTTTGATTTTCAAAAGAAAGTCTTTCAGTTTCCCTGTGTCTTGGATAGGTTGTCGTCCTTGTTTTGTTTTTGGAAAGCATGCATTCCTCTGTAAAGCATCTAAAATGTTGCATTACAGCCTCCTGTGTTCAGGAGAATATCTACCTGCTGTTAGTGAGTTTTCTGCATATGCTTACCTGAGGGTCTCTGAAATGTACATTGAACATTAAACTTCTGCTAGGACAGTAACGTAACTGCTCTGAATCTTGCCAAAGGGACTTGAATTTGTAATTTGTACTGTGAAATTTAATTGTATACCGAGTTCAACCAGTTCCAGTGAATGCCATTTGCTCGTGTCTGTGAAACAGCTCACCAGGTAGAGATCTCTGCCAGGGCTGATCTTTGAAGAAATCCGGAGGTGACATGTCAAGACCAGCGCTCCGTTTTCTGTAAGATTTGCTCGTATTTACACACTTCTCACATTTCAGTTTTTGATACTTTTAATCTCCTTCAGTTGAATAGTTTCTCTTTATTGTATTATAGAAAATGCCATAGTTAAGTCCTTGGATACATAAATAGAAGATTATAGATTTCCCAAGCTGTTAGCACAAATAGGGAAAAATTGAGAAAAATACTTTAGTGAATCACACAGGCGCACAGGCATTACAACTAATTGTCACACTCTCGCTCTGAATTCTTTTTCTGCTGTGCAAAATGACTGGTGAATAAAATATTTTGCACCTAAACATATCCTTCTCTGTCAAATGACAAAATACTAAATTAATTAAAATTTAAAAATAGGGAACAAATTTTTTTTGTAAAGAAGTAATTTAGTCAAACAGCTTTAATTTTCTAGTTGTAGTGAATCTTATCCAATTACAAGAATTTTGTGATTTTAAATTACAGTACTCCAAGACTTCTTTGGTTTTCTTTTCAGTGAATGCGGAATACTAAAAAGTTCAAACAAAATGCATTTCAAATTCACACCACATATCCCATGGACACAATATCATAACACTTAAAGTTATTTCTGCTTGATATGCTTAGCTTCTTGAACAAACATAGTGTATAATTTCATTATGGAAAAAGAGTTTTATGAGCGCTTGATGATCACTGCAGTGATATATTTGACAGTAAATCCAAATTCTGTTGTTCTCACATAAAAATCTTCATTGGGTTTTATCTCAGTAGTGAGACAGTGTGAACTGTGACTCTAGGTCTTTCTGAAGTTGTTCCCCTCCTGCTCGTAGGCTGTGGGAGCTCTAAATGGTTGGAACTGAAACTGTCTGCATAGTTTAGGGAACAATTTATTCATAAGTATTGGTCTGGATTCTGAATAAGGTAGCAAAGCTGGCCACTGGCTCTTGTTGATGCTCAGTTCTAGTTTCTTGTACTGTAGTGAAGTTGCAAAGACATTGTTTCTTTTAGGAAATGTCTGAAATTTCCATGTCTGGGTATACAGTCCAATAATAAATACATGTTATTTCAGGCAGCAAAAAAGGGACCTCCAGTGAAGAGATTATACAGGCTTCTACAAAGCTTAGGTTTTAAACCCAAGTTTTTCTTCAATAAAAGTAGGATGAGAGTATAACCTTTCCAATGTTGTATATTAGTACATTTCTCTTGCACATTAATTTCTGTTTAAATTTTTATTTGTCTGATATACAGATATTTGAGTTTCTGTAAACGACACTGAAGTGTAAGTATTTGCAGGAGAGTAGAGTTTCAGCAAATTTGCTTTGTTACAGGGTTTTTCCCCTTTGTTCTGCTATCAACACTGGGTCTCTAAACTAGTAAAGAATTATAATTACTAAACCCACTGTAAATGATTCCAGGTTAATCAAGGTTCACCATGATATTTATTTTGTTTTCCATCTATTGCCTAAACATTTGCTGCAACCTTGTACAAATAAACTAGTCCATATGATGCTCAAGCCCCTAACCAAGTTTATAAAATCCATTTTGAAAGTCTGTTAATTTTTGCTTTTGATGGAAATGGCTCAGCAGACTTGTTTTTTTCTTTCTTGTCCCCCACTTCTTTCTCAGTTGTGCCTTTCAGCTGTAAGATTTCTTACTAACCTCAGCTCTTTAATAAAAAGTGCAAAAAAGCTCTAGAGGCCCTGACTCTGAATCTAGTGCTGGTGAGGAATCCCAGTTTTGCTGTGTTCCCTTGTGAAATGTCATCCCTGTACATATGTTTGCAAAACCAAAACCTGAAAGGATTTTTCTGATGTTATGGTTACACAGCAAGATATTTCCCTGGATAGGAATAGTCTTTAAAAATAGTTCCCCTTTTTCTAGATCCCTTTCCTTGCTGATGTAAATGTATGGATGTTGTTGTTTATGAACTTGGTTACCGGTTGTTTGAAACCAGATAATTATGAAATACTTTGTTAATTCCAAGCTTTGTTTATCCAGGTGCTAGGGGTCATTTTGGAGAGCCTTGGGTGTTTAATAGTGACAGCTAGATAGGCAGATCTATTGAGTCCAGTGGAGTTGAGGTACGTCAAGTAACTGAAATCTCACCCTGCCAATCTTTGCTTCAGCTCTTCAGAGTGGTGGGGTTTGTGACACTCTTGTGCAACCATGAGCTTTTAGTGGGGGAAAGCAACTCTTTTTCTCTGATGTTCCATTATGCGAAAGGCAAATAATTTAAAATAAGAAAACAAATAACCTTTACAATCTTGTTTATTCGCTATATTTTTTTTTCCAGTGGGAAAAAAGGCATTTACCAATACCTATTTGCACACAGCTCTTGGAAGTGAAGAACTGTTTTCTCTGTCTGCCATATACCTCATTCACTGCTGTTTAAAAGAACCCACAATAGAGAGGTATGAGAAGACAGAAGGGCCAGGCTGACTTGCTAGGAACGAAGCATGAAGCAGAAATAGTGTAAATTTTTTTTTCATATTAGTATTCATGCTGCAGGGCTGAGTGCAGAAAAAGTTTCCTATTATTAAATCTGAATAAACACAAAAGTCAGACACTCAATATGTTTGTCACAGAAAAAAATCCATTTGTATTTAAAATTAAAAATACTTGCACGCATGAAACATCATTTAAGATAAATAGATTTAATATTTATGCAGATGCTGTTGATAATATGTGATAAATATCTTTAATATGAAAAAGCTTTTTGTTTTGTAGCCATTCCAAGGCAAAAAAAAGCCTTTCACAATTTTTTATCTTTTTTTCTAGGATTGGAGAATGATGACCACATTAAACCTGAACACCACTAATAAGCCATGAGCAGAAGAAATTAAGTTTATTTGCAAAGAAACACCTTTTGGAGAAGATTTTGTACTGTAGNTGCTATGATTTCCAGAGGCTAGAAGGTAAGCACAAGAACAAAGCAAGATGAAAAATCATTTGTGGGTTAAAGAGAAAGACAGAATTTTAAGCTAGAATAGATGAGGGGAGGTACAAAGGTGAAATAGCAAGGCAGAGGGCTAACAGCAAGGAGACCAGCACTGGGAGGGCAGCAAGCAGGGTGTGACCAAGATGGATTTTTTGGACTGCTCCTGTTTCACCAAACTGGTGGGAAAGGGTCACTGACGTGTATGTCAATNCCATTTGTATTTAAAATTAAAAATACTTGCACGCATGAAACATCATTTAAGATAAATAGATTTAATATTTATGCAGATGCTGTTGATAATATGTGATAAATATCTTTAATATGAAAAAGCTTTTTGTTTTGTAGCCATTCCAAGGCAAAAAAAGCCTTTCACAATTTTTTATCTTTTTTTCTAGAATTGGAGAATGATGACCACATTAAACCTGAACACCACTAATAAGCCATGAGCAGAAGAAATTAAGTTTATTTGCAAAGAAACACCTTTTGGAGAAGATTTTGTACTGTAGGCAAACTCCCATCACCTTTTCTTCATGCACTGCAGCTTCTGCCTCAGTTTATGCCTATGGCCCTCAGAGGCAGCTGTATTCATTTCTAATGNGGGGAGGTACAAAGGTGAAATAGCAAGGCAGAGGGCTAACAGCAAGGAGACCAGCACTGGGAGGGCAGCAAGCAGGGTGTGACCAAGATGGATTTTTTGGACTGCTCCTGTTTCACCAAACTGGTGGGAAAGGGTCACTGACGTGTATGTCAATCCTAGAGATGTTACAGCATCAGGTGCTTCCCTGAATGAAGGCATGGGTCCTGGAACAAAATCCTCTCCTTCACCACTTGAAAAAATAACAGAAATAAACTGCACATCTAGGTACTGTTTGTCTGTTGCTCCTCTCAAATAAGCTCAAGATGCAAATGAGAATGTCAGTAATGAAAAGCACACATTTCTTGTGACTATAAAAATGAAGCAATGGCAAAATTTAAAGGGCAGAGGAAGAAGAGAAGATAATAACAATGAAAAGGAAGGAGAAATAAAATAACACCCTTGGGAGAGGAGTGTTTGCACACTGATGGAAAGGTGGTGGCACATACTATCAACATGGTCCTTGTTTTTCATTCCTGTATTTGTGTCAAATAAGCAGGGATATTTGATTAAATCTGCAAGTTTTATGAGCTCTTTTTTTAGGAAAAAGCAGATTAAGACAGGTCAACTGTAATTATGTGCCACTATACAATTTTACTATGGTTAAAGTAATACCACCTTGTATTGTGGAATAAGAGCTTCCAGAAAAATGAAACTTTTTCATTACATCTATTCTTATACAGAAAAGAAACACAAGTTACTTTTAGTGCACTTTGTACTAATGTATATAGCTACTCTAGCTTTGTCAATATTTATTTTTGTTTTTTAAAAAGTTCTTCTGTGAACCAATGTAGTCACATTGGCACAAAACTGATTTGCTTCTCATGCCTGGGAACCATTTCTTGTCATTATTTGTGCCCTGTAGTGCCATAAAAAGAGCAGAGACTTGTGGCAAGTTGTAGTGTTCAGCAGAAAGGCTCTGGCTTGCTGAAGCTGCTTGTTGTTTAGGAAGATCATAATATGATGATATTTGAGGTAGGAGAACTTGTACCTATGATATGTGTTGTGAGTCACATTTGTCATCATGAAATAAAAATAAGAAATAGCTCACCTTTACTGGTCTGATATACTGCTGTTCACTAGCTGCTAGAATGAGTCGTAATTGGGATTTGCTGAATTTACTGGTCAGCCTTGACTCTGTATAAGTGCTGTGAAACACAAGGCAGTCTTGTTGGGAGTCTTTTCCTCTTCCACTTCTTTTGGATTTATATGGTCTTTACATTTAAAACCTGTAGTGCCCTATATTTATGCTTTTTTTTTTTTATTTTTTTGGTCAAGGTTTATTTTTCTCTGGGGTGAACATCAGTGCAGTCTAACATGTGAAACAGTGGCGTCACACGAGTACAGATCACCTGTGTGTTGAAATGTCCACGTAACTTGAGTGTTAGATGTAAGTGGAGCCAGTCCTCTGCTTTGCACACCAGCTGTTACATTCTGCTGTACCCGAGTCTTGTTTGAATGCATCTGCAACCCTGAAGTGACTGATTTTCAGTCATCAGTGTGCTCATCCAAAACAAAAAGCACAAAGAATTCAATGGAAAGCAAAGATTTTACAAGAGGTCAAATTCTGCAGTCTTTAGCTGTGCTTCAACCAGGGAGGTTTCCACATCAGCTAAAGAATCATTTCAGAGTAAATTCTCTGGTAATAGTTTCTGCCTATATGCAGCAACAATCCCATACCTACATTATCATCTGTTTTTAGATTTAGTGAAATGATTGAGAGTGATACTTGAGTAAGGACCTAAAGATATTTGTTTTGCTCTTCCTTTGTACTTCCCCTGAGGAATTTACAAATGAAAAAGTAATATTCTTTAACTCTATGCTCCTGCATTTATGTAATACTTGTATTCATAATGCCATGAATTGCCTGGGAAATATTTGTAGAACTAACTCTATCAAATAGAAATGAAAAAAAAAATGCAACCAGATTGATGATCTTGGGGCTCCAGCGCATCTGTAATTCTAATACAGAATTGGCACTGAGGCTAACAGGAGTTAGGTGTGGGAAACGGCATGGAGAGTCCTCTCTGTGCGGGGTGAGGTTCAACATAGCAGCCATCCTAGATCCTGTGCCTTTGCCTTCACTTTTGATTGCAATTAAGGATTCAGATATAAAAAGTAAATGTGTCAGGTTTCAGCATATGAAGGAAACATTTGATCTGTGTGAGTATTTCTGCAGAAAGCACGTTAGTAGAAAAAAAATCTATAAAAACCTGTAGTTTAGAAAGAGACAGTAGCAGCTGGCATTTAGGAAAAGAACTAATAAGCCACAACGTAGCTGAATTCTAGAATGCAGTCACATCCAAACAAACACCATGTAGCAAATTGGAAAGAAAGACCTTTTTTTTCTAATATGGGTGCATCTTACAGCATGCAGTGAAGTGCCAAAACTCCAGGATGCATTCAAACAGAGTAAACCAGCTGGCAGTTTGTGAGGGTACTTTCTGATGTGGAGAGCATCTCCCTCAAGAAAGGTACTTGGTGACTGAAGATGTAGCATGTGGGTGTGATCAGGAGGTGCAGTTAAATTTGATGTGGAATGGGTGTCAGTAATGATAAGAAGAAAGAATCAGCTGTAATAAACATGAGGGTCCATTGGATGTCTCCGTTGTTCTGTTTCAAAGAAGCAGCCGCTCTGTCTTACAGGCTCAGGTCGCTAACTCTGAAACGTGGTTTTTAGGTTGTTGAGACTTTTGCAGCAAAGAACTTATTTTAGGGATAACTGTAATGAGAACTATGCTGAAAGTTGCGGAAATGGCTGCTATAGAATTTTCTGTTTTGGCCAGTGAGGTGATAGGATTCTGGGCTCCCATCCAACCCCAAAGATTCTGTGGTAATAAATAAATAATTATGTTGAAATATCACTAAATCTAGGGTTTGGAAATTTTCTAAGCAAACACCATTTTATAATGAAAAGATGTTTCATTAAAAAGTCTCAACCATTTAACTTATTTGAAAAGTTTTTGGCACTCTACTTTGGTTTTCAATGACTAAGTTATTTATGGGAAAAAAATAACTATGTTTGGACAACCCCCCAAATACTGAGCTTCAGAGTGTTCTTGTAGTGTGCTTCAGCTGCTGTAACTATTTAGGGAAGTACTGGAGAGAACCAGAAATTCAGCTGACATAGGTTTAGCTATTATTTCTACCAGAACTACCACTGGATAATGGCTTCTTTTGCCTTAGTACTACGAATTAGAAAATACCTTTGGTAATGTGGTAGTGATGTGGGCTGCTCCAACTGAGGGACGGACAGACATAGCTACCTGCACCTTTGCTGAAAAAAAAAAGACAACAAGAAAAAAGAGTACACATCAAGTTTGATTTATCTGTGCTATGTCAGAATTTGTATCTTTGCAATCCTATGTCATAGCTTAGTGTTATAATTTTACTGATTTATTTTTCTTTCTATTCTAAGTACTGTGTGTAGTAGTCTATATGTTTTGTCAGGAAGCATCAGAGCTGTTTCAAGTAGGAACTTGCTATGTTTCAGAGAGACTTTCCTCCTGTGCAAGGTGGGAAAAAATTTGAAGTTGGGAGACACTCAGTTTGAAGTTACAGCTGTGTCTCTGGGATGTGCTCTAGCCCTTGTTTTGGTCTATCCTCCTCCCAGATTTGTTTTGATCCGCAGGACACACTGAAATACTACAGGTACAAACAAGCATTTGAGAAGCTGTAAAAGATGGAGGAAAAACAAAAATTCTCATACTGTGTGTGTTAGGTAGGCATAAGTTGGGCTGCATTTTATTTTATAGATGAGCATTGTATTTTTAACCAAATGTAAATGGCCCAGAGCTTAAAATGGGTGACTGATCTCTCATAGTAAAATAAAATAAGTAATCCTTTGAAAAAGTTGCATCTAAATTGCAAATTACTTCGTGTCACTAGGGATCTGGAGCTCTTTTCTTGCTTCCCTTTATTGTTTTAAACAAAAGACTTCCTTTAAAAAAAAACAACAGAAGACTTTTTTCCACGTTTGTGAAATAAAAATAATATAAGATAAAAAAAAAGAAGAGAGAACAAATCAGTTCTGAGCCTGAGTTCTCCATTTGGTCTCATTATAGAGAGGAAACTGCTCTTGTACTTTGTAAAAGGTGCAAGCAGGGGTTTAACAAGTGATGCAAACAATGTGCGGGGAGCCTGAAATTGTCAGCCTGGCCTGGATAAGCAATGCTGTAGTAGGTAGATATTTTGGAAAAACACTGAATTATAGAAACAACAACAAGAAAACCATTAATAGCTTGTGGACAGTGATTTATTTAAAGCAACTACAGCTGTAATTTCTGTAGCAGAAAAACATATAAGTAATATTTTTGCAGCACTTCTATTGCTCTCACATACATGGAAGTGTTGAGGCATTTGAATATCCAAATCCTATTGAAATTAAAAAGCAATGAGTGTTTAAGTGTGTTTGAAAATCTCAGCCCTCTTTAACAGGTATCAACATCCAAAAGGAAATGATTTGTGAGAAAAAGCTTACCTGTTTTGAGAATGATTGAGAAAGAAGAGTTTGTAGGAGCCACTGCTCTATAGTTAATCAGTCTCTGTCTTTCCTGTTTGGCTGCAGTTTCTTCCATAGGAAACGTCAGCTTTGAAATAAGTGGGAGTCCTTGTTCAGTAGCTCCCACTATTAGTTTTAAAATAGAAAGAGGATTTATAACAGAGTCCAGCATTTCAGCCTTGTGCTGTGTGGATAACTGCTGACAGTGCCAGCCTCAAAGGACATAATTTGTTTAGACAGTGACTTTGTGTAACCCCTATAAGGAGCTGCAAGTTCTTCTGAAAGCCTCCATCTTTTGATTATAAAAATGTCTCTGTATAGGCTGGCTGCTCAGTTATTAATGTTGGCAACTTAAAAAAAAAAAACAACAAACAAACCAAAGAAACCATAGATTATCAATATAGCAGTTTTCTGTTAAGGTGGCTAGGTTCTTGAAGCCAGCCACTGCATGGTTTTGCTAGAGAAATACAAGATAGATTGTCTTTTACCTGTAAGCCATCCACTGCTGTTTCAGGAACGTGTAAAGAAAGGTGAGGACTGCAATGTTTCCAGTGACTCTAACACCAAGTAATTCTGGGCAGAAAGGTAAGTGTAAGGCACTTTGTGCACTCAAGTCAAATACATCCAGAACCAGCCTAGGAATGAGCTGTTGGTGTGCAACCTTGTGCTGTATCCTCCTTTCTTTCCCACAGACTTTCTGCTAGGAAGGCTCTTATACCTGGATTTACACCAGTAGAGACCAGACAAATGTGTTGCATTCTCCTTTCTGAAGCAACCTCTGTTGACAGGCTTTGTGTGGCACAGAGCAGGTGAAGGTATTCAGTGGAACCCAAATGAGGGATAAGCCAAACTCCATTGAACCACTAAGGTTGTGTATCACTAGGCACTACAGATATTTCTGACTGTAGGCCATGAGTCCCTTTCCAATACTACTCTCCCCGTTGGCCAGACATTTTTTGATGTATTTGTTGATGTTTTTTCTTTTCACCTTGTATCTCCTGTATTTTTGATCATGTGAACTAAACAGCTCTATGTCCAGACAGATTGCAGTCTTAAAACGTTTCTAACACTTAATGGAGATTTTATGGGATTTGAGTTAATTCCCTGTGCTTAAGATCATGAACACCAATAGAACCTCGGAAAAACTTTGTGAGAACCTTTTTAGAGCCTTGGATGTACAGTCACATGTTTGTCTCTGCATGTTTCTAGTAACAATTAAATAAATTCCTATAAACATCTGTGAAGATGGAAATTGTTCTTATTGAATTTTGAGGGCAAGTAGAGATAAAACAACTTCTGTTTTTCCTGTCTTGTGTGGATATGTCTTTAGCAACACAGGACAGATAGTTTGCACTTCTTAGTATTTCTCTGGATGAACTTAAGCCTTTGTCTTTTGTCCATAATGCCCTATGCAGTTCCCATAACAGGAAAGAATGACTTATAAAAATAATACAAATTTTAAAGGCAATATGGAGTACAGCCAGTCTCCTTAACAAGCTCAGAAAGAAAGAAAATCCTCTAATGCTGAAAAACACTGCTGATTCAATGCTGAATAAAGAAGAGGTGAATAGGAAATTTTCACATGGACTCTATTTGAGAAGGCAGATGAACAAATTTCTACTTTACATTGCAAATCATTTTCAATAAAGTAAAGAAATAGAGGATTTCATAAGTGTATGTGAACTCGTCTGCCAACATGTCGTTGTAGCATGGAGCAATAAGTAAATGATACAGAGAGAGAAGATGAAAGAGAAATATTACCATAATCTAGTGCCTGAAGAATGATTTTTAATCCTCCCCTTGAAAGCCACCAGGACTGAGGCTGTTTCACTTTGTTTAGTCTGTGAAACTTCACTGATGGCAGACCAAGTCAAGGCCTGGGTGTTTGCTTCCAAATACAAACCTGGTCCTGCTGCCTGGTTGATTGTGGTTACCATGGAAATAAAGACACGTAGCATCTCCTTTTCACAGCAGAGATTTTAAACCCAGGTTTCCAGAGTCAGAGTACAGAAAAAGAACAAAAATTCCATTGAATAGTTGGATATTAGTGGTTAACAGTGTTAAGTAGGTAGGGTTTTATTCTGACAGAGTCCTTTTCAGCAGAAAACAACTCACTTATCTAGGAGCTAGAGTTATTCAGCTTCAAAATCAAAACTGTGATTAGTTGCCGCCTGGCCTGTGGCCTTACAGAAGTAAGAAATTATACTGCCAGAGGTGGCAGTGGGCTGTATTTTGGTACTCTGTCTATACCACTGAACAGTCTTACGCCATAGCTGATTATTGGCAGCACCTGTTAGCCCATGGAGACTACCACATTGTAAACAGACTGTGTGGTTTCCAGCCACTCGTCCATCATCCAGCTCAGAGATTTAGGACAACAATGCTTCCCTGTACACACAATCCACTATACATATCTGTATCTACATCTATATCTACATGTTGCCATGGTAAACATTGATATTTCCCTGCTGAATAGACTGACTTAACAACTGGTGGGCACATGCTTTTCATAGTGGAACCTGTAAGGATATTAGGTCATTTAAGATTTGGGCAGACGTATGATGTCTCTATAGTACTCAGGCTGGATGATTTTCCCCAGCATAAGAACTCTTTCTCTCTCTCCTTCTCCCCTTCTTTCCTACAGTGTGTATTTTTTTATCTGTTTTAGTATTCATTTTCCCTTTCGTTATAATAACTCTTGCAGGTTTTACATTAAACTCCACAGATGCAAGCAAAATGAGAAGAAATTGGGTGTGTTTTCCACTTCCTCCCCCTCTTTCTGCCAGCAGTACATCTTTTTCATTCCCCATGTGCAGAATGAGCCAGTTGCTCCTGATCATCTAGCTAAGTCACCTGTGAAATGATGGTGCTGTAGCTTGGACTGTCTCACGTTCTCTCCTAGTTGCTTCAAGACATGCCAAATGACAAGGGGCAAGAGACTAGAGTCTGAAGACATCTTGCAAAAGGACAGCTCTAGAGAAGAAGGAACAGCACAATGCCATGTCCTTGTCCAGGTAATGTCAGAAAGCAGGGGCAGAACTGTTTTGTGAACTTAATGTACTGAGAACATGGGCTGGTTTTTATGCCTTCGAGTGAATCAAAAGATAACAGGAAACTGCAGGACATACAGACATAGCAGTGTCGCTACTGAGATCATAGGGGTGTGAGCTATGATTCATAAACTACTAGGAAGCAAGGCTCCATTAATTATACTTTCATTAAGTAAATTGTTTTCAACTAACAATGTACATTTCTGTTGTTGAGGAACATGATTTTTCTAATTAAGTACACACTTTTATTGTTGTGGGGACAAAAGACATCTGGAAATAGAGGAAGACGGTGCTCCACCTGGTTGGAAGGAGACCTACCCATCTATGTCTGTCCTAGCTTGAGCTAAATAGGAAGGGAGAGGAAAGAACCTGTGGATGATTTTAGTGCTTTGGTTACACTACTTTGAAGAATATTTCTTTCATTGACATATGTATTACATCACTGTCTATCAGGGTTGCTTGGAAATACAATTGATCATGGTGGTGACAATTTCTGGAAGCATGGGAGACAAATGGGAGCAAGATGCAGAGTTTTTTATACATTAAAAAAAGATTAGGGATATTCTTATTGGGATTAAGTTAAACTCTTGTCAGAACTTGCTTTTGCAGTCAGAATCACAGGTCTGCCAAGGATGAACACAATCTAAAATCCCTAAACCACAAACAAAAGTTAACCATAATTGTACAAAATACTGAATAGATCTGGTTTTTGTGCTGGACAGCACCACACAGGAGAACCAGACAGTGCGTTTCGTTTACCCATATGTAAGAGGAGACCTCTACAACATATCAGGCTTTGCAAAAAAATTAATCCAGCATCAACTCTGTGGGAAACAGCACGTGCTAAGCCAGTGTTGTGGGTTAACCCCATTGGGCAGCTCAGCCCCATTGGAAGTGTAACAGTGAGACAGCTCATTAGTTGAGATAAAGACAGTCTAATAGAGCAAACACTTCACAGGCAAGCAAAGCAAAATAAGGAATTAATTCACTACTTATCATTGGTGGCAGATGTTTAACCATTTCCAGGAAAGCAGGGCTCCATCACCCATACCAGTTACTTGGGAAAACAAATGCTTCTTCCTCCTCTCCAGCTTCTATTGCTTAGCACAAGGTCATACTTTGACCAGTCAGGGTCAGCTGTCCCAGATGTGTCCCCTCCCAGCTTCTTGTGAATCCCCAGCCTTCTCACTGGTCATGTGGTGTGAGGTATAGAAAAATCCTTGACCCTGTGTAAGCCCTGCTCAGCAATAGCTAAAATACGGATGTGCTATCAACATTTTTGGTCACAAACCCAAAATATGGCACCATAGAAAATACTGTGAAGAAAATTAACTCTATCCTAGACCTGGGCTGCATTAAAAGAAGCATTAGCAGCAGGTCTCCCCCTCTGCTCTGCTCTCGTGAGATCCCACCTGGAGTACTGTGTTCAGATGTGGGGCCCCCAACATAAAAAAGACCTGGACCTGTTGGAGAGAATCCAGAGGAGAGCCACGAAGATGGTCAGAGGGCTGGAGCACCTCCCCTGTGAGGACAGGCTGAGAGAATTGGGGTTAGTCAGCCTGGAAAAAAGAAGGCTCTGAGGAGACCTAATAGCAGCCTTCCAGTACCTGAAGGGGACCTACAGGAGAGATGGGGAAGGACAAGGGGTAATGGATTTAAACTGGAAGAGGGCAGATTTAGCCTAGATATTAGAAAGAAATTATTTACTGTGAGACACTGGAATAGGTTGCCCAGGGAAGCTGTGGATGCCCCATCCCTGGAAGTGTTCAGGGCCAGGCTGGATGAGGCTTTGAGCAACCTGGTCTAGTGGAGGGTGTCCCTGCCCGTGGCAGGGGCGTTGGAACTCCATGATCTTTAAGGACCTTTCCAATCTTAACCATTCTATGATTCTATGATTCTATGATTCTATGAAAATCAGTACAGCTGGATAAGCCAGAGTCTTCTGATTCTGTGTTCTCAGAACTAAACCTGAAACCATCTAGATAAGTAACCGATTTAGACCCTAATGGTGGTGCTATTGCAAATCAAACTTAAAGCTAATGGAATTGAAGCACTAAGGAGCAGCAAATCTTCAAATTAACAAGAACTACAACAAATCTAAACCTTTTATGGCTTCTGGAAGTGTCGCGACCCAGCTCATAGAACCACCCTGGGTGGGACGAGTGGGGTTCGCGGAGGTTCTATATATACATTCCCTTGGGGCAAATTAAGGTGAAACGACACCAAAGAATTGCATATTGGCTTATAATTTTAATGCATATAATGGTTTAGGGGGAAAAAGGGAAATGCAGGGTATAAAATGTGGAATATAACAGAATTGCAAAAGAAAACAAATTACTTGGTAAAGACAATTCATTAATATTCTACCATCCACTAACAACACTAAATCTTATAGCAATGGAATAAGAATAGCATGATTATCAATGTCACTAGGGTTAGTAATAATCATCACTAAAAATAAGCAATCAATATGAAAGGCCTATTACACAAGCCCAGAAAGGGGCTGGCATAAAAGTTATAAAATGTTACCATACGTGCCAGAGGGAAAACGGAGACAAGAGAGAGAGAGAGAGAGAGAGAGACAGAGAGGGATGCAGGAAGGGAGGAGAGGAGGGGAAATGAAAAGGGGCAAGGGAAAAGAAGGTAAAGGAGAGGAGAAAGAGAAAAAGAGGAGAGAGGTAAGGAGAGGAAAAGAAATAAAAGTTATCACCACTCCTTGGATCCCTGGAGAAAAGCGTCGACATCTTGGAGGATGGGGGGGTGTTGCTCGATCACTGTGTCAGCATCTCAGGAGTCCTCAGGTGGTGGGTGCAAGCACGCACCTTCTCTTTGCTTGTTCCCCTCTTATAGACAGAGGCAATGCCTTGCTCAGCACGTATTTGCTACTTTGTTGTAAGAGCAAGACGGAGTCCATTGTTAGACTCAGCAGGGGTTTGCTGCCCGTAGTTGATGGCCTTACTCAGCAGGGGTTTTGCCAGTCCATGGAGTAAGCCCTTCGGTGCATTCCTTGCCGTCTTCTTGGAGCTCTCTTATCTACAACAGGAATGTTTCAAGGCACCATAAAACAGTCTGGGCCTGGATGGTCAATTTGCAGTTTCTGCAACACCGCAGGAGTAGTCCCTTACAGGAAGAAAGAGAAAAACTGAGGAAAAACACATCAGCCTTTCAATGACCCAGTGCTTAGCAGTTCTGCATGAGAGTGCACCACATCTTTAAGGAAAAAATATCCTTTAGAACTCAGACATAGGTAATGTATAAACTTTACCATAAAAACACATGTGTGAATACTTAGATTCAAATCAGTATTCAATTCTAAGTTGTAGTCCTATGCATTTCTAGATTAAGACAAAAAATAATCTTGATAAAATCTAGCAAATGGCTAGTTGCAATATTAAAGTGTACCTTAAAAAAAAGGGAAAGTATTATGAAACAGGTTTATCTAATCTTTTAAAAAGAAAGAAGAAAAAAGAGTACTATGTGCCATAGAACTGCATGTTTCTGAGAAGAATCTGTCCTTCTTAGAAATAAAGAAATGTTTCCTCAAAGGTCTCAAAATATAGGGACAACTTGATGATATTGCTGAAAGAAACAGTTGCATGTTAAAAGCATCCACTGTTTGTGTTTGCCCCTGTTCTTGGGTCTCAGTTTTAGAAATATTGAGTATCTCCAGAGAAACCTGGTAGGTGCAGTTCAAGTTAATTGAACTTGTAGATGACCTGAGAATTCAGAACTTCAGGGTATTAGTTGTTCCTGTTGGTTATGACTTAGAAAAAGAGAAGACCCAAAAGTTTTAGAGTGGTATAGATTTGCTGTAGAAAACAAGAGCGGTAAACTGTGAGAGGGTTTAGTTGTTAGCAGCATTACTCAGGGCTGTTTAACTCTTTAGGTATACCTATTTCTGTCCAACTCAAATTTTGGTACTATGCAAACTAGTTTTTCAGGAAGTGGATATTAACTCTTTAATTTCAGTTGTAAAAAGGCAGATTGATTTTTACAAATTCACAGTCTGAGTCCTGATTTTTATGCAAAGTGCAAGGATTATCATGAGTTTTGATGTGATTTATTTGCTACCTTGCAAAGCTGTGGAGTGATAAAAAGTAATGGATTTCAACTAAACTATTCATGCAATCAATGTTACTTCAATACAGTAATGACTGACTTACTGACAAGGGGCTAGCTGCCACTAAATGACTATTAAAAAAAAAGTGAAGTCTTGGGGTAAGAAGAGAGCTTTTTTTTTACATAATATGAAGTTTGTTTTATATACCTGGACAAAAATATAGCATCCCAGGAGCTTATCTTTCAATCTGCACTTGACATAGTGGCTCTGTCCTTTTTCATGCTAATAACAGTCACTGTGACATAGCTTTTTCATTGATTCTTATGGAATTTTGTAAGGTATCGTTATAATAAGATATTGACAGTCATGAATTTTAATGCTAACCAAAGATTACTTTCCTTGATTTAAGCCTTTTCTAAGAATTTTTGTTAGGAATAGACTTCAGTAGCCAAACATCTAACATTTGGTTGGTAACCAGCCTGGCTTCATCAGGGGCAAATTGTGCTCGAACTGGTGGCCTTTCATGACAGAGTTACGGCACCAGTGAACAAAGGAAGAGCAACTGACATCATCTATCTGGACTTCTGCAAAGCCTTTGGCACTGTCCCACACGACATCCTGGTGGTCAAACTGCAAAAATATGGATTTGATGGATGGACCACCCGCCGGATAAGGAATTGGCTGGATGGTCGCACTCAGAAAGTTGTGGTCAATGGCTCAATGTCTGAATGGAGACCAGTGACAAGTGGTGTTCCTCAGGGATCAGTACTGCGACTGGTGCTATTTAACATCTTTGTTGGTGACATGGACAGTGGGATCAAGTGCAACCTCAGCAGGTCTGCTGAAGACAGCAAGTTGTGTGGTTCAGTCAACGTGCTAGAGGGAAGGGATGCCATCCAGAGGGAAATTGACAGGCTTGAGAGGTGGGCCCATGTCAACCTCATGAAGTTCAACAAAACCAAATGCAAGGTTCTGCACATGGGTCGAGGCAATCCTAAGCACAAATACAGGCTGGGTGGAGAATGGTTTAAGAGCAGCCCTGATGAGAAGGATTTGGGGGTGTCAGTAGATGAAAAACTGAGCATGAGCCAGCAATGTGTGCTCATGGCCTAGAAGGCTAACTGTATCCTGGGCTGCATCAAGAGAATGTGTGGCCAGCAGGTCGAGGCAGGTGATTCTGACCCTCCAGTCTGCTCTTGTGAGGCCCCACCTGGAGTACTGCATCCATCTCAGGGGCCCCCAATGCAAGAAGGATGTTGAGCTGTTGGAGTGGGTCCAGAGAAGGGCCATGAAGATGATCAGAGGGCTGGAACACCTCTGATGTGAAGACAGGCTGAGAGAGTTGGGGTTATTCAGCCTGGAGAAAATAAAGCTTCAGGGGGCACCTAATAGCAGCCTTCCAGTACCTGAAGGGGGCCTACAGGAGAGATGGGGAGGGACTTTTAACAAGGGCATGTATCAACAGGACAAGGGGTAATGGATTTAAAGTGGAAGAGGGCAGATTTAGCCTAGATGTTAGAAATAAATTTTTTATGGTGAAGGTAGTGGGACACTGGAATAGGTTGCCCAGGGAAGTTGGGGATGCCCCATCCCTGGAGGTGTTCAAGGCTGGACTGGATGAGGCTTTGAGAAACCTGGTCTACTGGAAGATGTCCCTGCCCATGGCAGGGGTGTTGAAACTCTATGATCTTTAAGGTCCCTTCCAACCAACACCAGTCTGTGATTCTATGATTTCATTGTGCGTTGGATTGGGGTTTTTAATTTACTATGTGTCATTGTTGCCATCTCTAGAAGTCTGTGGTTCTTCATATTTCTGTTTTCTCAACTGTAAGAGAGTGCTTTCTGCAATCCCAGGCACAGTCTGCCCCACAGTTTTGTGCTAATTAGTGGGATAATTCACCGACTGCTTCTGTAGATGACCAAGCTTTGCCTTACCACATGGAATACAAAGTACCATGAGTGAGCATGGAACATTTTGGAGGATGTTGTGAAACTTTGTGTGGGGTGTTTGGTGTATTTCTATCAATTTCTGCATTATAAGACTCTGGTAAGTTAATTCTCAGCATCCTTATCCCTGAAAAGTCGTTATTTCATTCATTGTACCCCTTATTCCATTTTTTTCCTGAAGTAAGCTCAAAATCCTGTTCTTAATGACTTATATGTCTTAGAATACAAAATTGTCTTGAAACCAGTAGCTGTTTTTTACAGCTACAGTGAAGTCGTTCAGGAGCCCAAGTCATGCTTCAAAAAAGATTCAAGGTCTGTGCTCTTGAAAGTAATTGAAACCAATCAGATGCACATGTCAGTGCAATTAAGCTTCTGCATCTAAGGACACTGAAGTACTCTTTATGTCAAACTCACACTTATAAATAGAATTACTGTCCATATATCACTGACATCCTTTTGAAAATGAGGACCATTGAGTTGGCCTGAAGCCTTTCTGGTTTTGTTGTTAGCTGGTCAGAACAGTGAGTAGTAAACTATGTGAGAATGCATCACTACTTTTATGGTCTAGCATATTCTTTTTCTGTACCTGATTCTTCACACATTATTCATACATAGCCTAACACCTTGTTTCCTCCTTCATTTGGCATGAACATTTCCACCTCATTAGGGATCACATAACTACATTAGGCAGGAGTATGAGAAGAAAATAGAAATGAGGCAGCTGTAAATTATTTCTGTGACTGAAACAGAGAGGGATATGAAGAAACTGGACAGAAACAGTGGTGGATTTGAAACAGGAACAGATCAAACTAGACTTACTAAGTAACTGTGTTGAAGCACAACTTTGTAGATGCAAATTTTACTGGGTAGCTCCTGTTTCTGTAATAGAATTACTAAAACTCTGGATATAAGCAATCCAGGAAATGTGGATCCAGATTTGAATTTTTTAGCCATCTTCCATACCCTCTATCTGAAGTATATTCTTGAAAATTCAATAAGAGGCTGCAACCCCACTTCTACTAATCATCTGTTTTTATGGTCATCTTCCTTTTTCAGTTGTTTCATTTCTCCCTGACATCCATAATATATAGAACAAATTTTCGGAATGACAGTTTTGTCCTCTCAAAGGAGACAAAAAGGCTCTGTAAAATTACCTGACAGATTATTTATTTAGTCATTCTGTTTCTAGAGTATGTTAAATATTCTATTGCAGTAGCTACCCATGTTTGTAACACAGATAATGACAGTATGTGCTCCTCAGCATTTTTTCATTTGTTTAGAATTTTTTTTTTTAAGGTATTGTATTCCTTCTTTGCACAAGAGAAACAAAATCTATTTGCATTGTATTTCTTCTGGCATGCTTCTGAATTTGAGAAATGCCTATTTTAAGAGTTTGCATGCCATTCTGACTCTATAACAATGCATTTTGAATTGTTTATTGTTTTTTACCTTCATGTTATCGTCTTAATTTTCCTGATTTTTAGAGATTTTTAGCTATTTATATTTATTGAGAAAAATAAAGACCTGTGTTATGATTTAGAACCCTTGTCTAGAAAAATACCACAACAACCACTCACTCAACCTTCTCCATCCCCAGGATGGAGGAGAGAATTAAAGGGGTAAAGGGAAAAGAGACTCATGGGTTGAGATAAGAACAATCTAATAACTAAACTACAATAAAAATAAAATTGTAACAATAAAAATAATGACTATAATAATAGTAATATATACAAATGTACAAATGAGTGGTACACAGTGATACCGCCCACCACATAATGACCAAGGCTCAGTCAGTTCCCAGCTAACAACCCCAGAGCAGGAAGGATCCTGAAACAGCAATCCTGGAGAGGAGATAAAAGAGCACGAGTGTCTGAGGCTGAGAGTTGACCGAGGGAGTGTGACAATCCTGAGAGAGGGACACCTGTAGATAGCCAACCTGGAGCAAGAGAGAGCATTTCTGGACAGATCCTTATCTATATACAGGGCACGATGTTTATGATATGGAATAGACTATTGGCCAATTTGGGTCTCAATCCTAAACCTAAGGTTGAATCCTAGGCTAGTTACTGGGGCTGTGCTCCCTCCCAGCTTCTCCTGCACCTGCAGACACTGGCACAGCAGAGGAGCTGAAAAGTCATTGACTGTCTTGACAGCAACTATAAGCATGTTATCAGCCTTCTTATCAGCACAGATCTAAACCACAGCCTCACACTAGCTAGTATGAAGAAAGTTAACACTGTCCAGGATGAAACCAGGACAACCTGTTGAAATAGTCCTTAAACTAAATATTTCACAATGTTTTTATCATCAAATGGATTGCAGGCAAATTTAAGTTTTGAAATAGAGTAACTATTGGCTTACTCCTTAGGAAATTGATTTTTGATATGAATGTAATTACTAACTGAGTTAATTTGTGTTCCAAACCAAACCTTACATTTCAAATCTATTAATTTAGCAGTTAATATCTGTCAAGACAAAGAAAACTAAGACTATATTTTATGTTCTATGAGGTTTTTTTTATTTGCTTTTAAATTTATTGGCTGTGCACTAAACACCTATTATTAAATCAGTAGCATACTCCGCAAAAATCTGATGGGTGAAATTCTGTGAGCTTCAAGTTTTCTTTTCCAGATATTTTGGTGTTGATTAAATTCACCCACAGAGCTGAAGATACAGTACTCTACCAGATGAAAACATTCTGAACATATTAGCAATACCCATGCAAATCAGTTTTGCTTTCTTTTCAGCTTAATTCATTGCTGTTGACCATGTTCATGGCAGCAGCTTGTCTGAAATATTTGTTCCTTGAACCCAAGGGAAAATATAAGTGGCCATTTAATTGATAAAATCTGAGTATTAATAGTCAGTTGAAATCACCTGTGGCTCTGTGATGTACAAGTTATGCCCTTCTCCTGCACAAACAGAAGCACAGGAGTTTGAGTCTTGCTTCAGAGTCCCATGATGTGTGACGCTGGAGGGTGTGCTAGATCACCTAGCAAATCCTCTCACAAATGATGACATGAGAGCTCCACTCCAAGAAAATACTCCAGTAAACATTCTTTTCATCTCTTTGGGGCAGAGATGCAATATTAGGCAGACTATGAATATCCAATCTCATGCTTTTATATGACTGTAAACAAGACAATTTAAAACTTTATAGAAATTTATATATTTATGTGGAATATACAACAGTGTTGTCTGAAGCTCTACAACAATGTGTCAAGTACTGATCTGCATTCAGCAAGGATAAGAAGAGAACATGGAATTTTCATTACAGTAGGACTAGAACCAGGGTAAATGAATCTTAGAACCAGACTTATCTGGGAGGCAAGAAGAGAGATGCTGTTTGAATTAGTAGATGGTAAAAAGTGATATGAGAGTCTCAGAAGCTCATTTGTGTGTTTGAAATCCAGAAGAATGAAGAAAGTAAAAAGAATTCAGTGCATATTTTTGTCTGAAATGGCTATAATCAAGGGAATATGTATTTGTTAAATATATTTGTTTGTGTAAAGTTTGCTTGTATGCATCTGGCCAAGCATGCCTGTTTACCTACATGTCACTTCAGGCTGAACAACAGCTGTTTTTTGTTCTCTGCCTTAGTGTGAGGAAGAGTATTTTTTTCTGGAGTTTTTCAGTCACCACTCTATAAATAGCTGTGGTATTCAGGTGCCTCATCACACAGTCTTGAGAAATCAGCTTTGTGAGATGATGAACACAACAAAGACTCAGTGTTCTCCTGCAGGCATAAGTTATTGTTGCCGCAAAAAGTGAGTGGGGTAGGGCAGTAGTTTCCCTACGGCTTCTGGAGTGCTAACTTTGACCCAGTAAGAATTCTGCAGAAAAGCTGTATTTAACTAGGTGTGCATGCTATACCAACCGTTGCCCGCAAAATTCCCAGTTATCCTGGTAGCTCTCAAGATCTTTATATTATATATAATAGTGCATGTTGTTACCAGTGAACTTTTATTCTTATTAATTTATCATAGGATCATAGAATGGTTTGGGTTGGAAAGGACCTTAAAAATCATAGAGTTCCATCCACCCTGCCATGAGCAGGGACACCCTCCACTAGACCAGGTTACTCAAAGCAAATATGCACATTTAGTGCTCCTTGCTGGCTGTTTCTGTGGCCTTATAGATCTAACCATTGTCCTTGCCTTTGTTAAGGTAATTTAAGTGACTTGGAGTAGACAATACAGGTGCACCTGATAGAAACAAACTATATTTTTAGGAAATATATGTGTTGGTGGGTTGACCTTGACTGGATGTCAAGTGCCCACCAAGCCACTCCATCACTCCTCCTCCTCAACTGGACAGGGGGAGAAAAATATGATGAAAGGCTCATAGGTTGAGATAAGGACAAGACAACCACTTGGGGGTTACCATCACAGACAAAACAGACTCGGGGGAAATCAGTTTATTTTATTACCAGTCAAATCAAAGTAATATACTGAGAAATAAAACAAAATCTTAAACCACCTTTCCCACACCCATCCCTTCTTCCCGGCCTCAACTTTACTCCTGATTTGTCTACCTCCCCCCCACCCTGAGCAGCTCAGGGGGACAGGGAATGGAAGTTGCGGTGAGTTCATCACATGTTGTTTCTGCCGCTCCTGACTCCTCATGGAGAGGACTCCTCACACTCTTCCACTGCGCAAGAGTGGGATTTCACCCACAGGAAGCAATCCCCTATGACCTTCTCCAGAGTGAGTCCAGTGTTGGTCTCCCACAGGGTCAGAAGTCCTGCCAGCAAACCTGCTCCAGCTGGGGCTCCTCTTTCCATGGGGCCACAGGTCTTGTGTGGAGCCTGCTCCAGTGTGGGCTTCCCACAAGGTCCCAGCCTCCTTCAGGCACATCTACCTGCTCTGTCATGGAGTCCTCCACAGGCTGCAGGTGGATCTCTGCTCCACCATGGACCTCCACGGCCTGCAGGGGAAGAGCTGCTGCCTCACCATGGTCTGCACCATGGGCTGCAGGGGAATCTCTGCTCTGGCACCTGGAGCACCT
>VZTO01016261.1:0-35946 GCA_013400615.1 Syrrhaptes paradoxus | reverse complement strand
GGACTGTCTCTTTCCCCCCTCCCTCTGTCTATGGAGAGGAGAGAGGCTGAATGCATTTTGTCCTTGAGAGTATCCTAGCAATAACTATAAATGTTCTTTTCATATCAGCTTTCTCCTGAGCAGGAATCCAAAACATAGCTTCTTGCTAGCTATTTATGAAGAGAAGGGAGAAAAGGAAAAAAAATTAACTCCCCTCTGCTTAACCCACGACAAGCAGTTTTATCCCTTCTGAAATGTGTTATCACAGAGGTGCTACCAATGTTGCTGATGGGCTCAGCTTTGTCCAGAAGCGAGTTGATCTCAGAGATGGTTGGAAGTGGCTGAACTCCATCCAACATGGGGGCAGCTTCTGGTATCTCCTCACTGAATTCACCTTTGTACCCCTCCCCTCCCCCCCCCCGCTACCAAACCCTTACCATGTAAACCCAATGCAATATGTTTACTTACCCTTCAGAGATTAAGAAAAAATCTAAAATTTCTGTGGGTTTTTCTAACTCTTATTGTATGCAGTGGTTGTAGTCACATCTGATGCTGAAGTGATAACCTGTAGCCTGGTATTCACACTGGGCTGCCCAGTTGTAACAAATAATTGGTCAAGTGAAATACAGAGATGCAGAGAGATGGCATTTCAGAATGAATGCATCAAAATGGGGAGGGGGTTTCAGAGGAGTGAAACATACCACTCAGGCTCTGGTTGAAATGAAGCTGAAGGTAATGAGCTGTAGGTGAACAAAAGAGAGAGACAACAGTGCTTAATGGGAGACTTGAAATAGTTTGGAAATTACTCTTTAAATATATTTTGATTTCTAGGTGGTAGTTTAACATCAACACACTCATAATGATGATGGCAGAGCATGGTCCAGTTGCAGATGATTTCTGGGAGCACTCTAAGGGCCAGTGGCACTAAAATCTGGTCCCTCTCCCTCTGTTCTTCATTGCCTCTCACATGTGTATCAAGACAGTTTACTTTGCACTATTTGAATCAGAAAGGAACACTGAGACGAAATGGTGGGTTCAGGAGCACTTGTCAGGCAGCTTCAGGCAGTGCAAAGCCATTAATGGAAAAAAAAAGGCTACTCTGGAAAAAATAAAAGATGTATCTTTCACATTTAAGAAGAACAGGTTGCCTGATTTAGGCTCAATTTAGTTTTGTTTGTAAAGCAACTAGAGAGTAATCGGTGAAGCGGTAGACAAATTTCAGTCTGCCATTCAACAAGAAAGCAAACATAGACATATATGTAATGAGCATTTTTTGTGTTCTTTCTGTTGTGTGATGATATTTACGTATTTCTTTGTAGCTGAAATATCTGCCATTTGTGACTGGGCTCCTGTAAATGTAGGGGGAGTGTTTTGTCCTTTATGAGATATAATAATGCCTGTTGCCATGATTAATTGCAGTAGGTCTTCATGAAACATACAGTTATACTAAAATAAAACACATCAGATAATAACATAATGCATTGTGTTGCATTATCACAAAACATACCTTTGTAACATGGCCTACTGCCTATGTTAACGTAAGGTCAAACAGAACGTTTTTCTTGGGTTTTTTTAATAATGGGGGTTATTTGAAAACTTTTGAATATTGTACATTGCAAACCTAATATCCTGAATTTCTGTACAGTTATTAAAGATAGATTATTTTTTACATTAAGTTGTTTATTGGTGAAATATTTGCAAAAAATATCTATCGCTAAATGTAATAACAATTTCATCTGTGTTTTCACTATCACATCCATCTTGAAGCAGAACTTCTGAGTTTAAAGGAATGCTTTTCAAGAAGGTGTCTTAGCACAAACAAATAGCTCTGCTATCAAAAGAATCTGACATTAAATGAGCTGAACTAAATTAGGAAGGCCCTGGAGAATTTCAGAGAAATGACTCAAGAGAAAATACTCTTACAGAGAGTGATCAGCAATACAAAAAGATAAAGAAAGCATTAGTGATTGATTTGCAGTGCACCTGTTTGGCTCAAACCAAAAAAAATGCTAGTTTGGAAGCTGCATGTTTGTTTAATAACATGGAATATTCTGATGCTTCCCACTAGTCCAGAGTGACAGAAAAGAACCTTACTCTTGCATGAGTGGGGTATTATTTTGTGTCCTGCTGCAGATGTACTATGATCTAATGTGTGTGTGTGCCCAAGGGTTATTCTGTTGAACCCTGCAAAGTGGGAACATGGGTTAATGACATGGCGGAGATTTGATAGAATCTCACCCCTTGTTTCTTAGATGATCCTGGTAGGAATACTTGTTCTAAATTACTAATTTCACCTGTGATGCAAGTCTAGTTGCTGCTGCAGATTAATCTTCATTGGACGATGTTAGAAAAGGCAAGAAATTTCCGCAATGGATAGTTCAAGCTCAAGACTTCTGGTTTGCACCGTCTTCCCACAGTGATGTAGCTCCTCCATGTTAGAGAATTACTTCTCTTCAACTGGGTACTTTTAGTTTCTTTCAGTTTCTTCTTGTTGGTTTCATGCCTGGTTTAGCAACTCACCTGGGCCTCTCTTTGTGACGTCCTTATCAGGGAAATTCAGTCACAGATGTGTACTGGCATCCCACTCCTGAGAACTTTATACACCTAAACTGTGTGGTACAGGCTAGATTTCTTAAAGTAAGCAAAAAAAAAAAAAAAAAAAAAAAAGAAAAAAAAAAAAAAAAATAAATAAAAAAAAAAAAAAAAAGGGGGCAGATTAGAAAAATACTGCTTTTCAGCAATAGTTCCACATAGTGTTCACCCTGCAGCAATTCAGGAACAACAAAAATTTAATGCTTTGCCTCTTTAATAACACCACACTAGCTTATCCCCAAATACATTCTGAAATGTAAAAATATAAATAGTAATATTTAGATGTACATTAATGCAAATATCTTAAGTATGCTTTTTGTATAAACAAAATCTAGATGTCTATTATTTCGGCAATGTATTTATTCTTTATTAGTCATTGCAATAATTACATTCATATGAATATCAAGAAGTAATTTAATTTTTAGATCTGCAAATTTTACTAAAAGCCATGCTGGGTAATGGTGTGGTCAAATAGAATAAACAGGTCTGTAAATATTATTCCCAACTTTTTTCTTGCTTTCGTAGAGCAAAATACAAAAATTAATACTTGCAACATTTTTTTTTTCCTAACCTACCCAGCTATGTTATTTCAGTGGAAGCTCGTATAGGTGCACAAGAGACTTATAATATTTATTGGAAGTAAATTGATTCCTGCTGCTCACTCCAGAAAGTTTGGCTTTCACTGCTGGTCCACAGAAGTTCAAGGCACAGTTTGTGAGTTAGGGAGTATTTTCTAGAGAAACACCACTCCAGGAAAAGCTTTAAATGGTGTTCCATTTGATATTTGTTGCCTTAATAAATATAAAAACTTCCAACTCTTAAAACATATTATTTTCATAAGTTTTTTTTTAAATTTCTGAACAATGTAACAAAACTGTAGAAACAAACTCAGCATCTTTCACTTATCTGAGATGCAAATATTTGTCTGAAAGCAAAATATTGAAAGGAAGCTTGGTTTCCTGAGAAGTTCAGCATAGCAAAGGTCTGCCAAACAAGGGATGTAGCTCTTTGTCTTATTTTGAATGCTTACACTGACATTTATAATATTGTTGATTAAACTAGATTAACATCATGAGCTTGAGAGTTACATCAGAAGCTGTGTATCTGAGGAAATATAACTCTAAAATCTATTTTTTTCCATTTTTCACAGAAGGACCTAGCAAGATCCCTGCCAGGAAGCCTACGCTGATGCTGTATTTCCCTTGCATTGATCTACCTCTTTCCAATAGTAACATCATTAGCAGCAGAGGCATGAAGAATATCAGACTGCAAAAAGCGAAGATCAGATGAGACCTAAATTTTCTGAGCTCCATACATGCTCATTTTTACAGTCCATTCAGCTGTATCTGAAGGGATAAACTAGGATGAAAAGGTATAAATTTATTCTTCTGGGAGGTTCAAACAAGCAGCTCTGCTCCAGTTCTGTGGTGTCGGTTGGGTTGGTCTCCATCTTCCAATATTTCAGTTCCTCTCCCTTCCTCCTCTACCCCAAAACTTTCTGCCCTTCTACCATTTCACTTTTCGTGGGGCAGTTTTGCCCATCCTTTGATGATCCAGTAGCCCAAACTTCAGCTGTTTTCTGTTCAGCTCACATGACTAAGTCTTAGCTAAATGGATGTGCTGTTACATAATAAGATTTTTGTCCTTTTCTCTTCGTACTCTATTCTTGGGACTCTGAGGAATGTGTAGGTTAATAATATGGGAAAAGATCCTGTGTAATATTTGAATACCCATCACATTTGGGCACTGAGAAAAGAGAAGGTCATGGCAACCAATCCTGTAAGAAACTTCTTTCAACTGATGAGGCAAAATGGCTATGAAAGGTCGTATATTGAGCATGACGTTAAAAGGCTACCTGTTTGAATTCCGAAATTAAAAACATACACAAATTGTGCTCTCAAAGCCTCTATGTAGGAGGGCAGTAGTTTCTGTATGGAAGCCAATGAGACAGTTTGTCCCATTGACAAGTTATTGGACAATCAAAAGTTACAGAAGGTATAAAGCAATGAGCCCTCTACTGGGAACCAAAGGGGAGTGGGTGTGCATACATATGTGTGCATGTTTGTGTGTGGTTCGAAAGGTCAAGGGGGTCTATGTGTGTCTATGAGAGTGAAAGAGAGTGAGTCAGATGGCAAGAATTGGCCATATTCATGCTAATTTTCCCATTCTTTCTTTCTTTTCATTCTTCAGGGACTGCCAAGAGCCTTCCCAGACAGGCAGTGTGGTTTTGGTCTGGGCAGACCATCTGGTTTTGGCATAAATCCAGTATCTTGAGGCAGGACCCAGGTGGTATAACAAAAAAAAAATGCAGGAAGTTTTTCCAAAGGCCTGGGCTGTCTGCCCCGTGGGGGTCTCTGGCCACAGTACATATCACCACAACACAGCGGGGCACAGAAATCTCACAAAACGAGTCAGAGACTTTGTGTGGTGCTCTTTGGTGTAAAGAAGGGTTCCCTTATGTATGTTTCAGATGGGACTTTGAGCTTATTTATAGGCAGTCAAACACTGGTCAATTTGGTAAACCAGACATTAGTGCCAAGACATGGTTGAGCAGCAGTAGTGCTAAAAGAGTGGGAGATGGAGATGTTTCCAGTCCAGCCATTTTAGATCACCTTAACAAACTGCTTTTGTTTTTCTTTGATCATGGGAATAGGAGTTAACAGGGAAGGAGGTTTCAGTGTAAACAGCAAGACGTTGTCTTTAAGGCTGTCCAAGTCATATGGGCACCCTTCATTCAGACCATGTGTAGGATGCCTACAGAGCAATTTACAACAGGGTCTTGACAGGTGAGGTCTTAAAGTGCTACTGGGGAAGATAAAGGAGGGATGAAAAATCACTAAACTCAATACCCAAGAAACTAGTAACTGAAGTTGGAGAATAGCTAGTGAGAGCTGCTGAGTCTTCCCCTGGTGAATGATTGGTCATTTCTCTGAAGATTCACTGATGGGTCTCAGACTGTGGTTTGGATGAAGGGCTCTCTGTACAAACTGCGAGAGCTGCCATTAGCCTCCACTGGCATAGGCTAGTCTCGCAGTGGGCAGATGGCTCTTCTGGGGCCTGATAGTAGTGTCCCAGTGTCCTGGGTTAAGCAGAGACGGAGTTAACTTTCTTCATAATAGCTAGCAAGAGGCTGTGTTTTGGATTTGTGCTCAGAAAAGTTGATAAGGAAGGAATGTTTATAATTATTGCTGGGATATTTCAAGGTCCTTCAGCCTCTTCACTCTTTGCAGACAGGGCGGGGGGGCTGGGAGGGTACAGCCCCAGCTACTAGCCCAGGATTTGTTCTTCAGTCACTAGATTGAGAACCAGAGTGACCAGTAATCTATTCCATAACATACACGTCATGCCCAGTATGTAGGTGAAGAGCCCCAGGAAGATTGGCCCCTTTGGTTTCTGCATCGTCTCGCTCCAGGTGGCCATTCTCCCAAGGCCTCCCCCCCCACACCCCAGTCCGCTCTTGGTCTGGGATGCTTGGACTGCTATCTCTATTCCATGAGTGCCTCCAAGAGCGGTGCATCCCCCACTTGGGGGGATCGTGAATGTGGTTTTGGGACTCTCTCTCTCCCTACTCTGGGATCGTTAGCTGGGAACAGGCTGAGTCTTTATCATCGGGTGGGGGGAGGCAGTACCATTGTGTATCACTCAATTGTATATTTGTATACAGTATTATTTTCAGTATTACTGTAGTTTAGTTATTAAATTGTCCTTATCTCAACCCACGAGTCCTCTTTTCCATTTACCCCTTTAATTCTCTTCCCTAGGCTTGTGTGGGGGTGGGAATTGTGTGAGCAGATGTGTGTGGGTTGGCCCCCAGCCGAGGGCTTACCCATTACACCCAGAGACGAGGCAAGAGCTGAGGTACATTGCCCAAAGCAGCAAAGTCCCACACGCTCTTCAGCAAACAGACCAGAAAATATCACTGTTGGAAAGCAAGGAAAGACAGAGCAGATACCAGCATGACTGTAACTGTTCAGTGCCAAGGGAACTGCTGTCCACCCAGCTGATGTACAAGAGAAGCTGCCAGGCAATTTGACAGTGTCATTTTTATGCAGGGGTCCTGTGGAAGTATTGCAAGAATCATTAAGGAAGACTGATGGCTTGTGCTGTGTGCATTATACCCACCAGTGCTCAAGAATGAGAGCCCTGTCTGCCTTCACGAGAAGTTGGAGCCTGGGCTGCCAAACTCTGGCAGGCATTTCCTCAAGGACAAACTGTCCTGCTGATAAGGAAGACACACATATTTTATGTCCTTCCCCAGCTGTCACAGGAGTGCTTCAAATGTGTCATTCCAGCATCTAGAAATACATCCAACTGTGTATTTGGCATTTACTGTTTTACTACATCTCCTGAAATGTGCCCATCAGTTAAAAGATGGTATGAATTTGATTCACAGATCCTGCTTGACTTCATTTATTTTGGAAAGGGATAGCTTTTTTTCCCCCCCATAACTTGATATTAATAGGAAATGGTATTTAATGTCTCCTTTAGTAACTCGCAATACAGATAAACAGAAGGTGACTTAGATTTCAAATGTCAAATATATATAGAATATATGTTAATTTACACAGGGACAATAATCTCACAAATACTAATCATGCTTACAAGATTTTTAGGCAACATCATGTTGCAAGTCATTCCTTTGCTAAATTCTCCTAAACACATCAGAGTGCCAGCAGAGTCCTGTGAGATGAGTAGCTCCAGGTCCAAGTAGGAACTTCCAGAGGTGAGAAAGAAATACTGTTTCAGAAAAAGAATGCATAATAAAGAGACTGGAAGGAATCTGGAAAATAGTATTCAGCAAAATGTCATGAAAGATTTAAGTGTTTTGAGGTATTTCCTGGCAGAAAGGATTTTTCTTTTTGAATGTTTGATGGCTACAGTTGCATTGCCATAGTCTCTGCTTTGCATAGATTCACATTCTCACCACATGTACCTAATTTTCTCCTCCTCTGGGAGATGCCAGATAGCTCACATCAGCTAGCAATTGACTGACCCAGGGTCTCTGTTGGCCCCCACAGGAGTACAAATATCACTAAACTGCCCTAGAGGAAGCAGCCACTGCTCCTGGGAAGAACAAGGGACCTTCGGAGGATGACCTTGGGTGACAGACCTTTTCAGGCTATGTCATGGAAGACTGCATCCTTTTCAGGGTAAGAGTGGCACTGACAGCACCATAAAAATCCACAAGGGGAAGCAGGACATCATAAACTTGTGGAAGAAGTTCTGCTGGAGGGACCTAGTGTTTTGCCGATAGATGGGGTTAGCACAAGGGACACAGGCACCAAATTTTAAAAAAGTAAACTTATTTTTATTTAAAGTGATAAAATAATGAGGAAAATAATGCAGTGAAAACAAATCAAAGCAAGATGAGGTAAAGCAGCAAAATAATAATCGAACTACCATAGCAAGCATAAAATAAGGTAATGCACCTAATCATTACTACACAGAACTAGTGATAGTGATTAAGAAAGATACATCACCAATTGTCCCAATAGTATGTTACCATCATCCAGATCCGCAGTCACCGGGTAGCCCAGTTGCAGTGAGGATTTGGACAACCTTTTCCAGCAACTGGGAAATCTCTATACAGTGTGACAACCCTTAAAATGTTCCCCACTTTTATATGGTTGGATAAACAACTTTATCTTAAACTGCGAAAAACATCTGGTGTAGTTTTTTCCTTGTTAACTTTTGTCTTGAGTTTGACTTGAACAGGAGGAGAAAGACAAAAAGCGCAAAAGCATCTGGTAATCTTGATTATGTATCTGTCAGCAAAGCCTGTCATGTCTCTGCTACATTCTTTCACCTAGAGGTCTGACTGCTGCGATAGGCACATCCCTTTTAAAGTGTGGCTACTGTTACACAATTAGTATCTTTCTGCTGACTAACCTTACACAGCAAGTGTTACAACAAAGCTCTGTAAGCATTACAATAAAGCTTTTATAAATTTGCATATATTCATAAGGTAGCACATTGCATATGTGTGTCATGGTGGTCCATGAAACCACAGGTACCGTTTCCTAAGCACCTGGTGGGCTGAGGCAGGGAACTGGGAGGGTTTCACTTACCACTTAGGGTCATGGGCAAGAGACCGACATGACTTGTGGAGAACAGTAGAACAGATGAATTTATTAACTATTTACAACAAGAAGCAGGGTATTGAAAGAGAGAAACAGTATCTTACACAAAAGCACTTCTCCTCCACCCCTCCCTTCATCCCAAGGCCCAAAGGCTTTGTTCCGTACCTCTTCCTCCCCTGGCGGCAAATGGGGGAAGTGGGGGAGAGATGCAGTCAGTTTGAGCCACTCCTTTTCTCATCACCGTCTCTCCCACCCTGCCACGTGGCATTCTTCCAATGGGGCTTCAGTCCCCCGGTGACTCCCCCAGCTCCAGCGTGGGGCTTCTAGTTCCAGCGTGGGGTCCTCTACGGCTGCTTTTCTTCACCACGTGGCAAGGGAAAATGGTGGAGAAGCTCACTCTCTCTCTCTGTCCCGCTGACCAGAGTGCTGTGCAGTTCCATTATCTCTCTCAAGTCCTGCTCCTCTTCTCCACCATCGGAGGTCTTCATCATCTCCTGGGAAGAAGGACTCCCGGATGAGCCATGGCGGGGGCTGGGCTACAGCATCTTGTTTGCAGAAACCCAGCAGGCTCCCGGAGCCGTGCCGCTCCTGGAGCCACGCCGCTCCCGGCCGCGTGGCGCTTTTCCCGACCGTGCGGCGCTTCCCCCAACCGCGTGGCACGGCCACCGCCGGAGCCACAAGCGGCCACGCAGCGTGGCGCCTCTTCCAACCGTGCTGGAAGAAAAGGGGGGGGTGTCCTTCCCCAGTATGTTATTTGCAGAGGCGCGATTGCCTGATCCTGCCTTAGGGCCTGGCTTGGGGCCGGTCCATTCTGAGCGGGACCCTGAGTCAATGCCTTAACCCCTTCTTCACCACCAGACAACCCATAACAATATGTGATCCATATTATACATACTAGATATATTGTTAGGTTGTGAGGTTCATCTATAGGTCAGGCTTGGTTCAGGGCCTCACTGCTCGGGCCCTAGTATTTCACCTAGTCAGAGCAATGCTCCAAACTGGGTGAAATTTAGCCTTAGCAGGTGGCTTGGGGCCCTGCTCAGTGCAGTGATGACTCAGCCTCCCTAAGGATAGTGACCTGCTTAATGAACAGATGGAAAACACATCTTTTGTGGAAATGAAACAGTAACATTAGCCTAAAACAAGGTTCCATCTATTTATGTTTTCCTCTGTGTTTCTGGTGTCCAGTAGATTATAACAATGCTTTCTATGCATAAATGTCAGAGCAAAAGTTGGGTTTTCTCTCTCAAACCAAAATGCAGGTAATTAGACAGCATTTCTGAGAGCCCAATGCCTTCAGGCATGCAGATATGATGAGGGAAGAGCATGCTAATATTAATATGACAAGAAAACTCATTGAAAAGTTCTTAATCTGTCAAGGGTAAGTCTTAAACAAAAAACATTTTTTTAACTGAGATACAATCATATTCAAACCAACAAGATGAAATATGCTCTGCTATCAGATATGAAAAAATAAATTACATTTCACATATTGGAAGCTTTGGTATTTCAGTGGCATTTTTATTTGAAAATTACTTCTCTCATCCTCCGTAGAATGCAATTTTGATCACAATAGCATGTTAAATTACTGAAAAATTATCATTTTGCCTTTTTAAGTTGTCACTTTTCCCAAAACAGTTTTAATTTTGTGTTTGATCTAGTCATTCATTCTTACCTCATCTGTGTCTATTCAAAACTCTTAACCTATCTTTACATTAGCTATAAGCCCTGGGAAGTAACAAATACACCTTGCAATATGAAGATGTTTTGACAGTGCAGGCAGAGTAAGCTCTACTCCTCAAATTCAGTAGAGAACAAGGAACTTGATGTGTGATAAGCAAGAATGGTGTTCTGCATAGTCCTATAATGCACAATTTGGAAATATTTTCTCCTGGATCATCAGTTGCGCAGGTTTATTCCCAGCTTCATGCAGTTTAAGTGCATGATAACATTTGTCTAGCACAGCTGTATCTAAAATAAAAGGGGCTTTGGTGGGAGGGCTCACTTTATAGTTGTTTATAAAACCTACAATGAAATGGTGAACTCAAGGACTTTCTGGGGAGCCTGCAACCCTGGGGAGAAAAGGGGGGAACTAACCCTAACCCTCAGCATCAGAGCTGAGCTGGGTGTGAAGAGTGCACTCAGACCTCCTCAGCATCCTGTGGAATTATGTGAAATTCTGCGAGAACTATGCAGGAATACGGGAACCTGACAGCTCATGTTAATATATGCTCTGCTTCCCAAAGCTATCAAGAAAAAGAGTGAATACTTCTGCTCCTTGGATTGGCTCATTTTCTGTATCTATTTTTCCATACCTTTGATTTACAGGATGCTTCTCATTGTGCTTGCAGTAGGTCACAAGAGGGCTTTCCCTATGGGTCCCTCACTAGGTTCCCCTACAGAGCTTTTAGCTTTAGAATGGCATGGTTGTGCTCCATATTGGATGTCCTCCAACATCTCCACTCATCTGGTAGCTCTGCTGAAGCTCAGCTACCACTTTGGAGGTAAAGGGAAGGGGAAAAGTCTTTTGACTCTAGACTGGCTCAACAGCAGGGTGTGGGTCTGCATTGTCAGCTCCTATTTCCACTGCCTGAGCAGGCTCAGGCTTTCAGCAGGGAAGGTGAGACAGGGAGTAGGATTTGTAAAACAAGATCTGAAAGATGTCTCTCAAAACTTCTTTGTTGTGCGAAAAGTCTCCTATGTCTGTGTGCTGCTTTGTCGCAGGTTTTCTCATGCAGCCTTTCAGCAGAGCTGAGGTGCGCTGCAGGGCCGAGAGCTACAATCTGCTTATTTAACTTCTTGCTCATAGATTTTGATAGGCACTTGGTCCCAAGTTACAAAAGTGCACAGGTCTTTAGAGAATTTTTTGGAGGAAAAAAACCTCACCTTGCAAGTGTGCCATAGGTCCAGCGTCGTAACAGTTGAAGAGACACTGCTTCCAAACCAAGAAGGGACAGCGAAGATCTGATATGACTTCACTTTCAGATTAACACACTTGCAGTTATTTTACTGCTGCATGGGTACTGTTTAAAATGGGGAATAATCTCTTTCAACTAAATGCAGGTGTGCATATATATATCTATATATACATATACACATATATAAATATTCTGCAATCAAGACCCTGTGCATGCAACCATGCAAATAGCTGTATAATTTCGCTGCCTGTTCTGCCTCCTCCCACATTATAGAATAAGTTTTTTTCTATGTTGCATTACCTTGTACAAATGGCTCTTCTGTCATCTTCCAGCTCTTTGTATGTCAACTTACTAACTTACTTCTGCTTAATTTTTCTTGCAGAAAACCATGAAGTTTCCTGTGCTCACTCAGCTAAGAAGAGTCCTGTATCAGCTGCTTCTGTTGTGTTATGCCTTTCTTCCACCTTTGTTCATCTTTCTCTTATGGGACAACATCTTTATGGAGAAAACTGATTTGGCTCATTTATGTGCCTGAGTTTCTGGGCTCAACTTAAGTACAAATGCTCCATAATAGTGCTGAAGTGTTTCTGTGCTCTAATAATGCTGTTCCTCAAAGGAGCTTGAAGATACCAGAGAGACTTCTTCCAATGCAGGGCAACTGCAGACTGAATGCGACCTGGTGTACACCATGATATTTTAGAATGGGAATTTAAAATATTAATTATTAACTAGAATTGGTAACCACTAACCACTGAATTTTATCAACATATTTTTTTAAAGGAGGAAAACATCTACCCTGCTTGTTGGAGCCATACAAATCTGTGTGCTTGGGACATGCCAGACACAAAAGAACTGAAGGCCAGAAGAGAAGGTTTGATTTGCTCTACATCCTAAAGTGAGAGTGTGAAGGGGGTAGGCTCGATGCCTTTACATGGTTGTAGAAGATGGGAAGAAATGGAAATGATGTATCAGATCCGTGTTGTTTTGAAAGAGCGAAAAGGGGGAATGCTCTCTATAACACGCAACCCATGAACTTCCAATGCTATCTTTGCCTGGTTCAGAATGTTTAATTGCCACTAGTATTATTTAAACTATGTGCTAACTTTGCAGCTTGGAGTTTGCAGAGCCCTGATACTGTCACTGGTGTTGAATGACTGTGGTCACTCTTTACTCTGCAGGTGGTCTGGGTTCTACCCTCTTACAATCCTCATTTGATTTTTTTTTTTTCCTAAAACGTTGTTTCTTGTTCTTCCTCTGTCTTTCTGAATCTCCCTCTTTTTGTGAAACCAGTAATACTTAATGACTTTTACTCTGCTTGAAGGAAATCTTTTTCCGTCAAACTTTGTATGTTTCCTCTTAAGGCTTCACTGTCTGTGGTTATTCACATAAATTAGGATCTTCTCTGTTTATTCTGTTTGTTCTGTAGCTTCTTTCCAGCAGACATTTTGAGTGTGTTATTGCATGGCTGATATTTATGTAGAATTCGTAATCTCATATCCAATTCATACTTTGTGTATAGCATCTTCAAACTGTCACAGCATGGAGTAACATAATGCACTTTTTCATTTTGTATTTTTTGGAGTCTGATAGAAAGTTCAGGAAAAGAATGAATAGAAAAGTCTTTGAGGCTGGGTGAAGTCTGAGGGATGAAGGAGTGTCAAAGATTGTCATTAACAGAAAGATGGCACTCAGTCTTCCTGCTTTCAGTATGCAGTGTAATATTACTCATTTCAAGGGAACCTACGCTCCAACAAAACTAGAGATGGAAGCCAGCACAGGTTTTTCGAGAATAAATTACAGCAGTGCCACTTAATTTTCTTCCCCTTTAGGGTTACAGAACTAGATGGACGGAAATGGGCACTGGTGAGGCTCTTCACGCTGTCTCATATGACATTGTAACAAAGAGGGACTTGAAAAACAGATGCAAAAATTAAATCAGGATGAAATGAGTACACAAGTCAAAAAGCAAAATTCTTGAAGAGATCTGTCTAGAGGAGAATTCAAATGGGCACTGCAGGTATTTGTTCTGCCTTCTGTCCGATGAGCGACTTGGAAGGTGACATCAAAGCGAGAGACTCTGAAGCATAAAGGGGAACAGGCTTGGATGACAAATAAGCTTCATAAACTGGAGAGCTGACGTGAAGAAGATGAAATTCAGAGAGGACAACTCCAATGTGTGTCACTGAAAGATGAAAAATTAACTTTGCTGCTGTAGAACTGTGAATAAATCATTAGTCAGGAGTCCAGCAAGAAAGCATCTGTGGGTGGCTTAGAGGGGGTCGCACAAAATGAGTCAACAAAGTATTACTGATGTGGAGGACAACAGCTAATATAATCTTGGAAACCGAGAAGCCTTATTCCAAGTAGGTCCCCCAGTTTTGAGGAGCACACTTGAAGGAAAATATGGGCAAATAAAGAGAATCTTAGGAAAACCAACAGTAGTGGTAAGAAAAACTGTCCTGTGAGAAAAAGCTGAAAAAACCTGTAAGAACTTGTTTTGTTTTCTGATCTATCAAAAAATTATTATAGAAGAAAAGAACTGTTAATTGTGGTGGGATGGTATAAGACAAAACTGAGAATATCTGGTGAACAAAAGAATTGTTAAGAAAAAGATTACAGCTATCAGGAAATCATAGAATCATAGAATGGCCTGGGTTGAAAAGGACCTCAAAGATCATGTAGTTTCAACCCCCCTGCTGTGGGCAGGGTTGCCAACCACTAGAGCAGCTGCCCAGGGCCCCGTCCAGCCTGGCCTTGAATGCCTCCAGGGATGGGATGCACTAGGAAATGGTGCACTAGAACAATCTATGTAGAGCATTTCTCAGAGGTGGGTACAATTTACTCTTGCAGAGAGATGGATGAGACAAAACTCAAAGTCCCTTCTGTCACTGCATTTTTATTACTTTTCTCTTACTGTGCTGCAAAAAGTGAGTTATCTGAGACAAGTCAGAAATCAGACTTACAGGCTGTTTTGGCAAAAAAGATGAAAAGAAGGGGGCAGCACATGAACACCCATGACAAGAGAAATTTTCCTGCCAGTGAAATACGCAAGGGGATGGAAATATGCCCTGGCTCCCCACACCCTTTTTATACCAGCAGAGACAAGTTTTCACCTAAAATGTAGAATACTCAGGCGGTGGAACTCCTACGGCTGCTGCCCCGATTGGAAAGGCCACAGAAACAGCCGGTAGGGACAGTTTGAGCTTGTGAGGAGGGAAGGGTGAGGTGTTCCAGCTTCAGCTCCTGGAGCTGAGCGGCTCTTCCACCACTGTGTTTCCAAGCAGCTGCAGAGCCCCTGGGGCCAGACACTGCAGAAGAGACCAGGTCCTGCCTCTTCTGTTCTTGAGGAGACTGCTTTTGGGGCTTTATATTATTTTTTCCTGATCTGAAATGCTGAACTTTGCTATGGTTTGGATTACCTCAGCAGTGCCAGCTTCAGAGGGGTGTCCAGCTCTGCATACAGGGTGATAAGCAAGGACAAGGTTGTTGTGGTATGAGAGGTGAGGCTGAATAATATATACTTGCAATTTGTGAGGAGAGAGCAGCTCACCACCCAGACCTAAGCCTCCATTTCTCCTTATTCTCTGCTAAGGCCAAAAGTCATTGCAGCTTGTGATACTGGATTGAAAAGTCAATAACAGAGCCAGTGTCTCACATGCAGAGGCTGCTCTTCTGAATATCAACATGGATGGCCAAAGCACATTTCTTTGTGGAATCTCTGAAGCAAGCTATAAATGATGAATGAAACAAAAAAATCTCCCCTCACTTGCTGCTCATTGAAAATAGATAGCACTATGCTATTTGCTGTGATCTTTAGCTCCAATACACCTAGAAGCATATCGATAATAATTAAATTTAAGATTAAACAAGAGGAAGCATTCCAAAGTCAAATAGCTATTTTTCTGAAATTGTTTTTTTCTGAGATGTACCTGGTACCCAGAGCCCATCTTTAAAATGGGGGCAAAAAAAAAAAATTTTTGTCCTGTTCGTACATGGCATAGTATTTCCAGACTCTCTTTCAATAAAATAATTCAAATTATTACTACAACCCAGAATGCTTCTGACTGCTCTCAAAGGTCTTTGATTTCACTTTAATCTTCAGAAATGTTTTCAAGTGACACTTGGATCTTAATGTCAAAGAAACAGTAGTCTTGGAACAGGTAACACAACATCTCTCCCTTGGTACTTTCTTTGTGACAAAAGTTGGCTTAAAAACAAGAGCACCATTTTATGGCACATCATCAGACTTTAAATTTAGGCTTTCTTCTGTACAGAAAGAGCTGGCTTACCTGCTCTCCCCTGCTGCTGAGTGATTAGCTCTTCTGGCACGACAGGTCTCTCAGTTTGAGAAAACTTTCTCGTGAAAAATCCAGGAGAAGCTTCAGCTTTTCCAAAAAAACCCCACTCATTTTGTGACCCAGTGATCATCTTCACTTCCAAGAGTTTTACAGTTTAACTGATAACACCCAGGAGGTTTTTGTTTGCTGAGAGGTGATCTCCACAGTTGCTAGTGAGCAAGCATTGAGGCTGTTTTGTTTATTGCTGATGTACCCTGGTGATCATAAGCTTGTTTGCTCTGGATAAGGTGAAACTAAGGTATATTCAAATTATGTTACACTTTAAAACATCTTTTAAGCAACAAAGTAATCATGTGGGGTTTTTCTGTTTTGTTTTGTTTTGTTTTCCCCTTTTTAAGCAGCTACTAATGAGCTGCTGAGTGTTTAGGATACTTTAAATTACTTCAGCTTTCCTTTATCCTATATCTTATATCCTGTATTCGTTATTATTTTGTCATCTAACCTCTTCTCTCTGTTTCACAGTGATTCTGCCAGGTTTTTCTTTCCAGATATAAGAACAACAATTCAATGTAGAAGGAATGGAGAAAGAGGATATGGGATTCTCCCAGTGTAAATAAACAAGCAGGAAAGATTGCAGAGCTGAGGACAAAAGAACTGTTTGTAGACAAACTCTCAGGAAATTCTGGATGCCAGTGTAAAACCAGTTACTGCCAAAGATGAGATCAAGATATCATCTGAAACATGCAAACAAATTTTAATAAACATTTTCTTTATTGCTGTTGGTTTTTGCCTTTTAGTGGGGGAGACAGTGGAGGCTTTTTTTTTTTTATTTTCTGTAAACACTCTTTCGTGTTGTTTCACTTTTTTACTTCTTCTGTCAGTGACAACAGAATTACTCCACTTGTGACTTTTTTCCACTCTGTGTTAATCTACGTTACTCTCCAGGAAACCAGAGGCTGGGCTTTATGTCTTCTTACTAATTGCTTTTTTTGCTGCAGTTGGTTTCCAGTCTCTCGCAAGGGCATTAGCACAAATTCAGTCAGTCTCAGTGGGTTAAATTAAAGGCTGTGCACATTGGGAGAGATAGCGTAAGATGTTTGATTATTGGTGGGTATATCTAACCAAGCCATTCAGTAGGGATTCAGGTTTATTACTGTTCTCTTAATGAGGGAATATTTTTCTCTTCATTTACTACTTTGGTTTTAAAAGTCAGGTAAACCTTTCTTGCTTTCAGACATGTAGAATTACACTGGAAATAGTCTGAAATCTTTAGCACTTCACTGTAGCAGCCTCTATACTGCAACTTAGTTTTCAGACTGAACCTCAGATCTTGAACTGGGTTAAGTTTTGGGCTGGTGCTCTGCAGCATTCATATCCTGTCTGGTGTCTTTTCCCGCTGGGTCTGACACTCTTTCCTGTCCTCTCCACCAGCCTGTGACAGACTGTTCCCTCTCTCCACTCATCAGCCAAGCTCCCCTTTGGACCTTGAGCCTGACCTTGCTTATGCCAACATGATTTGTCCCCCCTCCCCGATTCCTGTGTGCAAGCCCCCTTCTCCATTGCACCTCTTCTCCTTTTGGGATTTCAGGAGCTAGCTCTGGAGGCAAGGTATCTGCTTTTGTGCAGTATTTGAACTGATGTCCCTCCTGGCCCCAGTCTGCCTGGATCTGACATGTCTGCACTGGGCGCATGTCCACAGCCTGGACGGACCACTCTCAGGTGGTCAAGAGCTGACTACAGTGATTTTCAATTGAATGGTCCAGAAGCTTCCCATAGGCCACATATCTCAACTTTAATAGCATGATAATGATTTTTTACCCACCTAAAGTTATTTTTACATCACTCTTAAGGAATAATTTATATATTTTTTAAAATTTGGTTAGAATTTTATAGGACATTATGAAATGAAGCCTGGCAGCAGATCTGAAATAATTTAACAAACCGAGCACATTATATCTCAAATTTGTGAACTGAGCATCCAACACATTTAAATTTCCTGTCGCAATGCTGACCTCTCTTTCTGTGCTGACAGCATTGCAATATGGCAATGAAAGGCATGAGATATTCCTGCAGTTAATATGAATCTGTATGATCAGAAAAATGCCAAACAGAATAGAAAATTACCAGCTACAGTGATTTTTTGGGGGAGGTTACCTATTGTAACATCCATGGCACTAAGAGAACACAGTAGCTCTTTGAAATTACTCTTTTTAGTTCTATATTGTCAGAAATACATTGAAAAACACAGAAATTCTGCATCTTTTCATTGCTATCAGAGAAATAAGATGCATGTTCGTGGCCCTATTAGCTAGGATGTGTGTCTTCAATAGGCACATTTTGCATTTGGATATCACAGAAGATTCCCAACAAGTATTCCTTGCACTGCTGCAGTAACTCACCTGTCTTCCATAAAGCACTATTTGTGGCTGGAGAAGGCCTAAAGAAATGATAATGCCTTGGCACACATAACTCTACATTTTGTGAAATACAGGCCTTTTAAAGGGATGCTGGATAAAGATGGAAACATTAGCTCTCTGTAATTATGCACACGTGCCATCAGTTGCTGATAGATAACCCAATGTTTTCAAGAACTTTTAGTTGGGGACCTCTGCTCCAGAATGAGATCTTTCTGCCTTTATGAAAAACAATGAACATTGCTGTTCCCAGAATAAACCAGTAATATCATGTCTGCCTTCAGTGACAACAAATACTGGAGGACTAATATTCGACAAGGTTGTTGAAAGGCTGTGACTTAGCACTGTACATTAAAATGACTTAATAAGGGAAAAAAGTCATTGTTTATTTTGAATGGTTTTCCTTATTTTCAAAGCATTTAGCAGATAAAGGAAAACACCACCATGCAAAGGGAAATGAAACACTGTTGTTACACAGAAAAAAATGAGAATCCTGAAGCTGGGCTTTGTTCTAAAAAATATATATAGAAAAACCCCAAAATATCTTTATTTTCTTTGCAAGAAATATATATAACTGCCTACTGTAAAGGCATCCTAATCTTCCTGAAAAACATACAAAAAATAACTTAGAAAACAAGAAGGAAAACTAGCAATAGCCTTTTTCAAACTCTGACTCCAATGACTTCTGGTGAAAGGGAACTACAGGAGTAGACAAGTAGGACTGTGCTGGCACGTGTATGCTGCATATTGTGTATGCTTCACTTTTCCAAATATCAGATACCAAATTGACTGTGGTAACTCTTTTCCACCATTAATTCTACCACCATTTTCCACTGCAGCCTCCTTTTCCCCATCAGCATGCCAATCCCCGTTCAAATTGCACCTCTTTCCAGCCTTGCTTTGGTGGTACAGCAGTTAGTATAATGAGCAGTTGTTCCTGACAAAAGCTTCAGATTGTTAGTATGATACAAAACTGTATTAAGAAAACATTAATTTTAATTATAAGTGTTAAGTATCTGATAGATTTATTTTTACTGAAGCTCTTGCAATTATTTTAAAACTATTTTCAGGTTATATTAACTGATCTCCAACACCCATCCAAATATAGGCAGGCAAATATTCCCCAAGAAAAACACCAATAATCTGAAAATTAAACTTTCTATTTCTCATTTCTCAATATAAATAAAATAAGAAATTTTAAAACCACAATGGATTTTTTTCCATGTTACTTTTGTCTGTATGTAAATCATGCACCAATTTTTACACAAATTTGAAAAGAACTTCAGTATCCCACTACTTCAAATTTGGTAAGCAAGTTGTTCAATATCAGTTGCCCAGCCCAACTTGTGACAAGCAAGAAAAAAATGTTAAATCCTGCTCAGTGGTGGCAGTGATATTAACAGCAAGTTCCCAGGAAGCCGTGATATGCACCTGATGTTATGCTTCTTTGTGAGGATATGAACATATAACAAAATGCAGGTACAGCTGCACCACTGGCTAATTTACAGCAGCATAGACACTGATGGCAGTGAAGACATTTGCACAGGCTTTTGCATCTGTCAGCAGCTATTCCTACCTTTCCCTGAGTGTTCACTTTCCAGTTTCATGGCTTTACTTGCTAGTACTCACCCCACATTCTTGTTTCTTCAGGGATGTTGTTTTATCCAAACTAGAGAGAACAAATTTGCACAGGTTGGCTATCATATGATATGGATAACTTCGTGATGTGCCATTGATCTGTCCTGTCCAGCTATAAGGCCTTCTGGAGTCACCTGACTTATTCCTCCTGTCTCCCAGGGGTACTTTGACAAATAATTACTTGGTGATTGCAAACATTTTTGCCACCATTATTGTATCATTTATGATAGAGTTGTATATGCATCTGAGAATGATGTGATGAGTGCAAACCCCCATCAATCCTCCAATTTTTTGTGAATTACTAAATAACATGTTAACCCTGCAGTTATCATGACCCCAATTTTCTGAAGCAGAAGGATTGTTGCAAGGTTGAAGTAGGACTTTGGTCACTGTGGTCACTGTGACTGGTGTCATGTATACAGTCCCTGGAGCACTGGGTCTGCCATCAGGGACTCTCCCCTTAGGCTGGGATGTCACCTGAGGAAACTGCTTGATTTTGAGAGCCCTCTCTTTACTAGGTGCATGATTGGGCTTTTTGGGTCACCAGCCCTAGAATTTATGAATTCCTAAGGCAACATGTAGTAATTAATTTCTAAGGGACATTTTGAATCTGTGGGTTGTTAATGTTATCAGAGTCTTAAAGCAATTTCAGTTAAAGGAGAGATAAGCTTAAAATCGTTATGCTTGTTACAAATAAACCCTGTTTGAGTTTATCACCTTGTCTAAATTTCAGTGAGTTTCCATGACATTACGTTATTTCTTCACTGTAATACACAGACCATTAAGTAGTCCTCCGTTGTCTTCCTTTAATTGTGTGGGGCTTGACTTGAATTCTTACTGACATGCAGTGAATAAAAACAAAACTTTATTTCCAAACTCATTACCAGAATCCCATCCCATCTCTCTCTCAAATAGATGGGTTTAGAGCTAGCTCAGCTACATCCATTCATAATATATAAATGGATTTACTGACATCTTGATATTTGTTAATGGATATTTTAATATTGCAGAGTGCTAACTCACTTCTGTGCCCAGCTCGGTGTTCTTCTTTTCTGGGGATTGTCTGAGAATTCTTCTCTGCTGCTTTTACTTATTCAAACAGTGTTTGAAAATCTGTGCCTCTTCAAGCACATTAGCACATCTCTGCTACTAAGTGTCAAACTGTGAACTGTTTGGTACCTTATGCAGTCTGGCTAAAATTGTAGAATCATAGAATCATAGGATGGTTTGGGCTGGGAGGGTTCATAAAGATCATTGAGTTCCAAACCCCCTGCCATGGGCAGGGACACCTTCCACTACATCAGGTTGCTCAAAGCCTCATCCAGCCTGGCCTTGAACACATCCAGGGATGAACGCTTTTGTGTGAAGAAAGTAAAGCTTTGACATTTTTTTAAATGTTGACATTTCTCTGTTGTGATATCACCAGTTATTACTGGATTAACACCATTATATAATTGTTGTGGTATATATTCTTTAAAGCTGATAATTTCAGATTATAGCTAGTGTTGCAATTCTGAAATGTTTCTTTGATCTCACATTATAAACCAAGAATGGATTAAACACTTTTGTGGTGAAACCTGTGTATATCAAGGTATATCAAGAGAAGAACTCAAAGGAATGCTTTGCAGGACTCATTAGAGATTTCTTCTATATGCAGGAATATAAGGTAGGATTCAACTTGTCTAGTTTCAGGAATCTACAGACTGAACCTAGAACTAACTGCAATTAGAACAAAATCCTTAAGAATTGTGCAGAACACAAAATTTGCTTTACCTTCTTCCTAAGAATTCTATCAAAATGTTTTGCAAAATAGTTTTTACCCTTAAAGGAATTTGTGTTCTGAAATAAAATCTGCATTTGAATTGCCAAATTATTATGACAGACACCTTTGTGTCAGCTGTTGGATGCAGTACTTGTTAGAGAACATAGTCATTGGGGATTAATTGCCATCATAAATCCAGTCCAAAATAATTTTTGTTTTGCTTGATTGTAATGTGGCTTCCAATTAAATTCTTCTCTTCTTTCACCTAAATAAATCTAATCTTGGTAACTCCACTTAAAATTAACAGTGCTACTCCCAGTTTAAGCATCCTTATACAATGAAAATAATCCTGTCTTTTAACATCTTTTCAGCACCATTTGGACATGACAGATGTCTCCTGTCAACATCAGAGGCAGCTACCGGAGTTGGAAAGCATCATTACAATGGTGTCTGGTTTCTTACCCTTAGAAGAATTTATTGACATCTGCCTCACATCCAGAATGACTTTGGGAAGCTGATTCTCCAGAAACATGAACTGCGACAAGAGATGTAACTAATGTCGAGAACCTTCTCTATCTGAAGACAAAGCCGATTAAAAATTCAAGGATAATGCTGGTTGTCCTTAGTGAATGCAATGATATCAATTAAACTATCACAGGCAAGCACCCAGTGAGTAAAGAGCACCAAAAAATTGAGGACAGCTTTAACTGGCCTGTTTCCAGAACTGAGGCTTTATGTACAGGTGCCAGGGCTGTGCTAGGAGAAAACCCACTGTCGTCATGGGCCACTGGGGAGAGAGAGTTCCTAATTCTGAGACTCACACTTCATGACAAGTAAGTGGTTGCACTGGCTCCATAGACTCATCAGGAGGAAGGTAGATAATATACTGCTGGGGTAGTCCTGGAAACATCTAGATATAGATGCACTCTATCAAGAGCAGGCTTCGTCAAAACATGTGCTTTTCACCCAAAATAATTTGAAGTATTATTTTTGATCTGGCATAGCCATTGAGAATGATCTGCCATGTTCAGGCACTAAAGGCGAATCTCGAGTATTTTTTCACACTACTATTCGATAGTGCTAAGTGTGTTACTGTAAGAGCCAACAAATTCATAAACATCTTCCAGAGATGAAATGTTCCTTACAGCTGATGTAGAGTGATCCAGGTCAAGGTTTAAAGACACCCACTTTGAAGTATATTAGGGGTCATTAAAGATATGTCAAGTGGTCATAAAAGCCTGAAACACTCAATTAGTTGTTCCTTTAAATTGCTCTAGTAATAAATTTTCAGAGAGAAAAATCCATGAAGATGATTAGGACAGTTTGCGCCACTCAGAGTTATATGCCTTTCAAGTTATGTAATTCTTCATGCTTAGGTTATATTTGCAGCTGAGACACTACTATAGATATATTTATTATAGATATATTAAGTTTAAAAGCTTGAGCTCTGGGAAAATAAAGTTGGAAATCTGTCAAGATATTCTCCAAATCCAAGAGGCAGCCAGAATTCAGATACACTAAGTCAGGCCCAGGAAATTTAGTCATCACCCCAGTATATTTTTGTATATTATTCTGTATCTATTTTGCAGTCTGCTGGTCTTTCTCACACTTTGTACTGAAGGTTTACCTACTCGTGGGAATGGCAGAGGTCTGCGGTGGAAAATGAGAGCATTTTGGATGGCTTATGTAGGATTCAGACTGCTTTTTCTAATGTTGATTGTCCATTTTTAGTAAAATTCTGGATGTACTTGATATAAATCTAAATGCTTGTGTCATTAAACCTTGGTTCTTTATACATTGTAGTGTAACAATAATTTAAATATAAATAACATATTCTACTATATTTGTAGACTTAGAAAGGTACTAATGTAGAAAAATCAAATTTCACATTTAAATTATAGTATCATCCAAGGGTATTTTAGAAAAGCAAATCCTGATAACCAGTATTGTTCTTCACTGTAACGTTCACGTTGTGTTCACTTTTCTTCTCTGCTTTGTTTTAGATCCTAAAGTCTTCTGCTGGTTCCCACCTGTCAGAAATACACCTGGAGATCAGAGACTATTGCTGAACATTTTCCAGAGTAGGTATTCAAAGAAAAGACAAATCTGAGTGATTTTTAAACTGTTATTATACTTATCCTTCGTATTCCTCTGCCAATCTGTGAAAAAAGTCTTTCTAATCTCAAAACTTTTAAACTTTCATTTGCTTACAATTCCACATATTTGCGAATGTCACATGCCCTGTTTGGGTTTGAAAGCATTTTAGGGCAATCTGTAACTAGACAAAAATATAATATCTAAGACTTTGAATGCATATATTCTTGCAGTGAAAAATAAGATTAAAGATACTATTTTGGTCTCTAATCTTACTTTTTTTTCATTTTCAAGCGAAAATGATATTAGCTTCTTTATGTGCAGCTGACTCACCAAAGCAGCAGCATTTCTGTGCTCATACTTTAAATAATCAGCAGTCTATTTTCATTAATTTGTCAAAAATTAAAGATGCAGAAAAAAATCAGAGGGAGATTTGCCATAACAGCAAAAGTTTTTCCTTTAAATAATTAATACTTTCTTATGACTCACAGCTGGAACAAACAGCCAGAAGAAATGGGTTTTCATTTATCTTTTTATCAGATAAATTAATTAAAAAAACCACAATGTTAACATAAACTGATATTAGCAGTAACCGAGGAGTTAAATACCAGCCAGAAGCTGTGTATTCCTTCTTGCCTGATGCTGAAGGTGTGACAGGGTCCCTCTTCTCCAGCCGTGGTCTGGGGTCTGGATGGGCTGTGGGGCCAGGGCAAGTTGCCTGCAGCTGATACACAGTGACCAAACTGTTTCACTTGATTTTTCTTTTAAAAAGTATAAGTGAAATATTTGTGGTGGCCTGCAAGACTTTTTGAAAGGTTACAGTGATCTCAAAAGTTTCAGTTTTGGGACACAATGATTTTCAAAGGGATTTATTCTGATGGATTACTTTTAATGAAAGCCAAGCTGACGGATTTTTTTTTTTTTTTCCAATTTGAAGGAGCCTGTTGATGTTACCTTGTGATTCTCTCCTTCTGGGTGTCTCACGTATTTCCATATTAAATATGGAAGTGGTCAGGCACTTGGACTAGATGATTGTTGTAGGTCCCTTCCGACTGAACTATGCTACTCCAAATTAAAACAAGTTTTCACTTATCAAGTAAAAGACTAGCCCTGTAGAGTCAGCATCTATTCTTTCTTGTATACATTTGTCTTTTCAATCACCATAGAAATGAGTTAGTAAAATTGCTGGTTTAATGCCAATATATATGTTTTAAATAGTTAAATTTTAGAACAAGTGGAACACAGTCTTGTTTGCAGCTGTTCTGTTAATTGTGACGACCACCGAAATGGAAAGTACTAAGCTTGACTGTGTAGGTATAGCTCATGTTGGTAGGTCTTTATACATTCAGGAATGAGCTGATCATGCTTTTTTTTTACTTTCCTGGATTCACCCTATTCTGCCAGAAGAGCACTGCAGATAATTGCTCTATAACATCTATTATAGATGGATTCACCACATAGGTAAAAGGCTGTCTCTTATCTTAGAGAACCAGAAAGTACGTTGTATTGCAAACTGTATTGTCCACAGATACCAAGTACTAACTCTGAATAAATGTTAATCTCTCATACTTGAAATTTATATCCACAAAATAAATAGTTGTGACTATAAGGTCAGCATATTACAAGTTTAGAAGATCCCAGTACTTACCTCATGAATACCAACTGTTTAATACAGCCCTGAATTCCTTCTCTATTCGTTGCTATACTTACCTAATTACTTACCTAATTTCAGCATGAACTCTGGGGATCAGCTATTACCTGCAGTGCTGTGAGAGTACAATAAGGCATGATGGATTGTTTCACAAACTGTGAAAAAAACAAAGACGTTACGTAAAGTGTTATTAAGCCTGTGGAAAAGGTGGGAGCTGTATTTCACTGTGTTAGTGAGGACTATCAAACTCTCACAGTAATCTACAAACAAGTTGTGATACAGAACAAATTTGTGCACGTTCCTGTAAGATAAATGAGATTTCTTTCTTAAATTGTAGACTGACTGGTAGCTAAGAAGTGGTTTCACTGCCTGTTTGCAAACTGAACACCCTTCTTGCAAGAGAAGCCTTTACCCTCTCTAATGGTCCACCATCACCTGATGTAAATTCCTCGTTCTTATGCTGAGATGTAAAAGGATCTGCCACAGAATCACCTTGTACTGTGCCTGGCATCTGTTGAGGGTCAGAATAGGTTGACTCTATACAGAACTAAAAAGAAGCTGAGTCAAAGGCAGAAGCACCTCATTTCACATGAAACCAGGCTGAGCAGATTACTTCAAGACCAGTCACCAGAATAGTTTTTTAAGTCTCCTGGGAGCTGCATATTTTTTATGCTACTTACCTCATTTTCTTCATTGTCCCTCTCCTGCCTGTAAGTTAATTTATCTGCTATTGCCACTGTGCCAGAAAATAAAAGAATGGCACTTTTCCAGCCAGTGTCTGTAGGAGTTAATGACATGGATCAGATGGTGACTGTTGCCAAGACCCTTTATCAAGAAACTAAATATGTCAAACTACTCCAGCTGACCAAGGCCTGAGTATCAGCCCTGCTTGTCATCTTGGGTCTCTGTTTCACAATTTTTCCCCACCCTCTCTGCTTATTGCGAGTTTCATGGATCATCTGAGTAAGCAGTGAAGTTAAACTATGTGTACCTGCCACTGCGACCATGGAATGGGGGAAAACAAGTGCCTCAAGTGCTGATATTTTCAGGTTAATTTCTCACTCCCTTATATTATTGTTTTGTTGTTAGGTCAATCAACAGTGGGTTTGAATCAGTTGAAGAATACTGAAATATTGTTAAACTCAGGGAAAGTTACTAATGTGTTGTCTTTAACCCCAGAGGCATAGTCTCAGGGGGTTCTTCTGGTAATCATGAGAAGCAATCTGAGTAAAGTTGGCAGGAAAACTATTCTGAAGTAAGCAGAAGAAAAGCAAAAGGTAATTGTGTGAGGATCAAAATTTAAATAAGTTTGGAATCAGCTTTAGAGCAACTGGTGCAATGGCAGGGAAAAATGCAAGGCAAGATGGATCATGAAAAATATTATTACTCTTTGTAATACCTTACTCACTGCGGTAGTATTAACAGCAGGAGCTAAGAAGATATTTTTCTTCATTTTCATTGCTTTACATACTTGTTTTCCAGCTATAGGTTTTTCTTTTCCATCATGTCTTTCATTCACTCATGTCTTGTTTTTTGTCTCATTTTATTTCCTTTGGGTCAAGTTTTGACAGCCACTAAACATAAGTGGTTTCCATCAGTCTCATTGGATTTGTCTAGTACTCAGCAAGGAACTGATCTGAAGTTCAGTGATGTTACCATCAAGTTCAGCATGGAGCTGGATCCCACCCAGTGCTCATCAGCTTTCAGAGCCTATGATCCACTGTTTTACTCAAGTGTTGCAGCTGTGCTAACACTGTAGACAGGAGGCCTGCCTACTGCTGTGTCTTCTTCAAACATTATCAACAGTATCTTTTCATAGATCTCTATATGTCTTTCAACATGTGGTGCTGTGGGACTTGCTGGAGCATTGACTGGTAAATATAAACATCTAAGAGTCTCCTAAAGCATTAACTAAAGAAGTTTTCATAAAAGCCATGACTGTTGGTGTACAATATATGTAAGAATCTGCTACTGGGAGAGAACAGTATGAGATATTAAATCCTGTGAAAAGGGGGTAAGGAAGATGCACTAAATGAATATAGGATGGCCTCATGACCTCTGATAGGCATGGAATATGAACATCTGTGTCAGAATGCATATGTGTAACAGGAAAATCAAACTCTGTGTTAATTCTGTATTTGCCAAAGAGACGTGGATTTTGCACCGAGCCTATTTATCATGGTCATTTATCTGTTTACACATTGTTGAAACAAATGTGTTAGAGCCTGTCTTGCAGATTAGGGTCTCACCAAGCTGATCCTGCAGTCATGCTTCACAAGAGGACCTTAGTGCTGGAAGTTCTGGAGAGCAGATATGCCACCTCTGAAGTCTTCAGTATCACAGTGCTGCTTATATATATGTTTGCTATTAGAGTATAGCAACAGTAACTATGACAATAGATTTCTGCCTCTTTTATGTATAAATATATTCAGATCATCTGAGAGACAAAAAAGGCCAGAAAAATGATGCTAAAAAACCTGACACACTGCAAACTTGATTCCAGGTATTGTTTTTGCAACAGTTTTCCCTCAAGATGATAAGCAATAATGGAAAAGAACATTAAAGATCTGTGTTGTTTTGTAACCAATATTATGTAAATATAATATACAACCCTGACTGAGTAATTAAGGTCATATTGCTGCTACGGGGGTGGCTAGTAAATTCAGTCCTGGTTTCTTTTCATAGATCTGCTGCAACTGAAATTCATGGTTGTGGTTATCCCACTGCACAGGTCTTGGCAAAGCATGCAAGTAACACTTTCTTCAACATTAACCCCTAGTATTGCCATGACCAGCTGGCAGTTGGATCATTCTGTGGCAAAGGAAGAAAGTAAGATAGGGAATAAATGAAACAAAAGACTGGAGAAGCCTGTTCTCTAGGAGACAGAGGGTCAGGAGGAAAGCTCATGGATAGTTGAAAATAATAAGCTTATGGTATGACAGGATGTGTGAGCAGACCTGCAGTATAGTGTTATTTCTAGTGGTTGTAATGCCCTGCATTAAGACCTTCTTTTGATGTCTCTATGCATTCATAGAGAACCAGGGAACCCCAGGGAACCATAGGGAACCACCATTCAGTCACCCTCCCCCCTCCCAGAGATAGGGGAGAGAATTAAACTGGTAAAAGGAAAAGAGACTCATGGATTGAGGTAAGAACAATTTAATAAATAAACTACAACAAAATTGAAAATAATAATTGTTATAATAATAGTAATATATACAAATATATAAATGAGTGACACACAGTGATACTGCTCACCACTCAACGACCAAGGCTCAGCCCATTCCTGGCTAGTGATCTCAAAGCAGAAAGAGTTCTGAAACCACATCCCCGGAATGGAAATAAGAGGCCAAGTGTCTGAGAGACTAAGACAATGCTGAGAGACANTCAGCCCATTCCTGGCTAGTGATCTCAAAGCAGAAAGAGTTCTGAAACCACATCCCCGGAATGGAAATAAGAGGCCAAGTGTCTGAGAGACTAAGACAATGCTGAGAGACAGGTGACCCAGAAGGAGACAACCCACAGCAAGAGGGAGTACATCCAGACAAACTCTCATCTATATACTGGGCATGATGTGCATGATGTGAAATAGACCACTGGCCAATCTGGGTCTCAATTCTAAACCTAAGGTCGAATCCTAGGCTAGTAATTGGGGCTGTGCTCCCTCCCAGTTTCTCCTGCACCTGCAGACACTGGCTCAGCAGAGGAGCTGTGAAGTCCTTGTCTGTCCCGGCAGCATCTATAAACATCAGTATGTTATCAGCCTTCTTGTCAGCACAAATCCAGAATATAATTTCTTACTAGCTACTGTGAAGAAAGTTAACTTTGTTTCAGCTGAAACCAGGACAATAATATTCACAGCTCCCTGTGTGATGCCTAGGAGAGAAGAGAAATCTGGCCAAGCCAGCCTGGGAAATGCAGTTGCCCGAGCTCAGCGCTGCAGTCTGGTGAGCCAGCCCACAGCCAGGGAAAAGTGGAGAGCTCAGCTTGAAGAGGAACAAAAATATCAGGTTGGACACATGGCAAGATGGAGAGGCAGTGGGAGGGTTCCATGGGAGACCTTTCCAGTTCTCTTGATTGGCTGATTTTGCCAGTGTCTCTTGTTCTTTTATTTTCTATTTATATCAATTTAAGTGTCTGAATGTCTTTAGCTCATGCATTTCCCAGAGGGGTCTAGCCATTCTGATAAAGCCATTCCTGTTCTAATTTCTGCCAGGTATCACTTCATTTTCTTTCACAAAATGGAATTGAGTTTTAACTGGAGAATACTTTGCAAGGTATTGCTAGTTAGAACACAAAGTTTGGCAGAATGAGAAAAAGTCTGGGGCTTATTAGTTCAGTGGGAGTTGTTGGAAATGTTTAGAAACAGAAGATCAGATGAAACAATTTTGTCCAATACCTCTCATTTTAAACTTCATATTGAATTGCAAACACTACAGCAACCTGTACGTGCTACTTCCAATTCAAACACACTATCCCATGCATCAAGAAACTTGAAAGGCCTAAATGTTTCTCTAAGCAACAAATAACTTTTATGAAAACTATATATCTGATTTGCTCAAGGAAAAATAGTAGAAAGAACCCTGAATATTTGTCATGAAAGCATTGAAAATAAGTTACATAAGATTTTTGTATAGTTTTAGATAAGAAGCAATCCAACAACAAAGGAATTAAATAGTTTAGATAATACATATATGTAAATAGTTACTTTAAAAATAGAATATAGTCCCATTAAACTTTTTTTAGAATAATCAAATCAAATCATTTTAGAAATGAGAATATGTTCAAAACAATATTGTATAACATTTTAGTCAAACCTACAAATAAAGGCAGTCAAACAATAATCTTCATATCCAATAACCCTTAGCACATTCCATTCAAAAATCTCAACACTTCTATGTGCACGGATTTAACAAGTCAATTTTTATCCCATCCTAAATATCCTGTCTTGGATGATGTTATTGTCTGTGTTCAGGACTACATGAGACGCTATCTGTGCCTTAAAAAAATACTCTGTGAAGAAATTTATTAATATCATTGGTTTGCTCACAGGAATGCCTTTGCAGTGTTACATCACTGGTGATCACAGTAGGAGGAGAATTCAATTTTTCTTATGCTCAAAGTCACATACAAAGTCCATGGAAAATCTAGGCATGAAGGCACCAGTAGAAGGTTTTAATTCCTCATTAGGCACATGCCGCTGCAGTACAGCTGATATTGCAATGGCATTAAAAGCCTGAGCTATGTTGTAAGCTCAAAGTGAGTGACAGGCCTGGGATGCCTCTAATGGTGAGATCTTAAAAGGAGAATTCAGTCTTTAAATTAATAAGTCCTCAGTGATACTTAATGTGAGGCCTCTGAGCACCAAAAATGACAGGAACATAAATTTGCTTTACAGGGGAATCCTGGAATACCCTCTCAGTGTTTATAGTTAAGATGTGAAGTCTATTAGTGAAAAGAGAAACATGAGACTTTAAAAGCCATTGTGACAATTGTGTTACTGAAGACTAACTTTGCCACGAAAATGAACTGGGGTCAATCAAGTTGACCTGCCATTATAATTGGCATGTAGGGCAATCCAGTCCACCAAAGGACTGTTATCTTTTATTATTCAGGATCTAGATTAAGGGCAAAGAATAATAGATCTTGTTTTAGGGAAGTAGGGGATGCTTCAGTCCGATCCTTTCACCTCCCACATTTAGGGAGTTCGTGTACTAAAGAAACATTGATTACAGTCTACATGTTCATTAAGCAAATGGAAGAAGCACATACCATACTCACAGCACTGCTAAGTACTGATGAAGGCAGGTTTAACAGCTTGCTTACCTACTATACAGATAGATATTCCGTAGTACTTATTTTGCTCATCTAAGTCCTGGCTGTTTATGCTGTACTTGTGCAGTTTTGGTTGCATCTGAGAATGGATATTTCATTTTGGTTCGGTTCATCCCAGATAAATGAGGGGTGTAAATAACACACCCAGTGTCAGGAAAACACAGAAAGCCAGCAGTCTGTGACAGCACACTCAGCAGAGCCACTGCATTCACCTCCACTCAGGTAGGACATAAGTAGTGCACAGCATAATGAAAGTGGGAGAGCAGCCAGCAGCCCCCCACCATACCCTCAGGACTGTAAGGTGACCCACGGGGTTTGTGCTAAGTGTGCTGAACAGCTTTGTGTCTTTAACGAATACTAAATCAAAAATTACTCATGGCAGAGAGTAAGGCTGCTCCGTAGCTGCTGTCCTTATTGTGTTTTCAGTCTCACCTTGGTTTAAATGTGGACTGCATCTCCTCAGCTACTGCCACAAGCTACAGAAATACTCCAGTGATTCAAACCTCCCGGCTTTTCCTTTCTTGACCAGTCTTGCTGTCTCCAAGCATAAACCCTTGCCTAATCTTAGACAAGGAGGGAGGAAGGAGGTAGAGGGTAGGAGGAAGGGAAAGCCTGGACCTTGGCAGCTGTCACCTCCACTCTCACTCCTGCATCTCAGTGGAGAGGCAACAGAGTGAGGGGCTGGCCGGAGGGGATGCCGAAGGAGCAGTAAAGTTAAGCTCAACGTATTCTGAGGAACAGAGAGGCTGGTGCACAGAAAAGGATCACTAACCCTTCTCTGGCCATGCCTGAACCCTTGGACTTCGCTGTCTGTTCCCAGCTTCTCCTGAGCCCCCACAGCCCCTCAGGTGCTCTGTGATTCCGCAGGGCTCTGCCCTGGCTCTCCAGTAGAACCTGCTCAGCTACCTCCACAAAACTACATCTTGCCTCCAGTCCTGAAGGTGCCTCTGACAGCCTGTGGTGTACGGAGGCTTGAAGCAGTGAGAGAGAGAATGCAATAGGTATAAAAATGTTGAAGGGCAGACAAAATATGTTTTCACAATAACTAAGGAAGCATATTTAAAGGGATTTATTTAGATTTAGTGGGCTATGCTTTAAAGACTTGTTTTAATATCAGAAATGAAATGTTGAAAGTGAACATGGACCTGATAACTTCCTGCTGTTCTCTCAAACAATACATAGAAGAAAGATGCACCAAGATGTGTTGTCTAACTTGTAATTTATGGGCTAAATTATTCCCATTTTCTTTAAGTGTAAATGAAGGAAAGATCAGATGTGTAGTTAGCTGCAGAAGTTGGAAATAGTAGACATATTGTGTGATTTATAAAAGCTGTGTGATTTATAAAAATGGCCATGTGAACAAACATCCTTCATTAGTTTGGTTTTATCAGATAGATCGTCTAAATGTCTTCGTTTTTTGGGGGGGAAAAGCAAATTTTTTGTAAGGGGCATTTAACGAACCTCACTGTATGGCAGGAAAGGTCTTCATGCTCCTCAATATTTTCTATTCTGCAAGATCAGTTACATCAAAATCACAACACCGTTATGGGATCAAGCTGTAAACTGGGGTTGAACAGAGTACGAAGTGACTAGGATCTTGGATCTGGCATGCCTGTATCCACTTTGAATTAACCCACAGATTCCAAGAATGATTTTTGGCAAGAGAGAGACTTTTGTCAGTGCTGGAAGCTAAGCTGTTCAATTAAGCATGAGGATATAATGAAATAAATTTGGGGATTAAAAGAAAATAATGGAGAAAAAATTAGAGGAAGTCAAGAAATGGTGCTTCCAAAAGTTTTTTTTTTAAATGTGGGTTTCATTATTATGTTATTTTGTTGGAGATTCCTAGCCATCTCAGGTGAAAGCCTCTGCCTGCCATTGAGGTGAAGGAGGGGCTGCAGCAGCTGAGGGACAACATATCTCCCAACCTGGAGGCCACAAGTTGTTCCCTTGGGAAGCAATGGACTGAGACCTCACGCATGGGAATGGAGAACCTGTCCCACAAAATTTAAACCCCACATGGAACTTTGTTCTTGCCATTAGATCTATAGGGCAGGCTATGCTGACAATGAGTAAAAGTATGAATGCAGCTGAAGTTTTGCAAAAGTCCAAAAGCAACCCCTAGCTGTGTTGTTAGTGGTCGGTAACTGATAACTTCATAGAATCACAGAATGGTTTGGGTTGGAAAGGATCTTAAAGATCATCAAGTTCCAACCCCCCTGCCATGGGCAGGGACATCCCTTCATGCAAATGGGATGAGGTTCCTCCATTGGCACCTCTGTGAAACTGCAATAAGGATGCATTTCCCTACCTTTTCAGGTGCTGTAGGTCCTCCTGTTGCTATAGTGATGGATATAGCTACAAAGGTTTCCAAATTGGTAGAGAGAATATTCTTGCAATGAGAGAGAAACGCAATCTTTAAGATAGCTGACAGAGGTCAAAATAAGACCTGACGAGCTGGCAGGACACCAGCTGGAAGCTTGTTCAGTGTCTGGACAAGGACTTAGCAGTAGAAATACAAATAAGGGGAACAGCTCTGGGGTGCTGCGTACAGGTGGGACAGCTGAACTGTTTGAGCTCAGAGGTGGGCTGGTGAATCTAAACAGGCAAGACTATGTTTGCAGGATCACCTGGAAGAACTTTCCAGACTCTTGCTTGTCCCAGCTACATCGTGACTCCAAGATGGAATGACACACACGTCTGCTGTTCTCTGCCCTGGTTCCCATGGGGAAGAAACATGGTTACGCAGGTCTAGAGGAAGCCACAACATTTCCCAAAAGACCCCAGCTTTGACATGTGCAGAGATCAGAGCTGTGGGGCGCCCCGGTACATTAGCAGTTTGTGCAAATTCACTCAGTGCATTTTTTTGTGTTGTAATTTTGAACTCTTATGTCCCCTTCCCTCTCCTCCTCCCTGCTCTAACCTGCTTCCTCTGTTTTGCTACAAAGGTAAGTGGGCTGTCCTAGTACTTGTCAGTGTGCTTTGGCAAGCTGCTTTTGTATATAGACCTTTAAAGGAAACTTCTGGCAATTGACCTAGCAGCTGCAGGGCTGTTTGACTTCATGGAGAGGGAGGGAAGGGCAGGGAAGCATAACTAACAGCATGAGAGCAACCCCTTTGGCTAGTATGAGCTCCAGATTGGAAGTGGTTCAAAACTATACTTGCACTGACACTTCTCTAGTGTTCTTATGCAAAAACATATATTGTCTTAAATTTACTTAAAACCAAATTCCTTTGGAAGACTTAACGATTTTAGACTGTTTTAGGTCAATTAGTCTGAGATTGTAATGAAAAACTTGCAGCAGTATTCTATTTTGTTTCTGTCAGTTTTGCAGACTTTCCTCTTGAAAATGAATTTGAGACTAGTTTAGTCTGAAGAGTCATCTACCACACACCAGGGATATTTTGACAGCTTCTGTTTTCCTGTGACAAATGCAAAACCTGCAGTTTTTCTCTAGCACTGGTTTTGCATCATTGCTTAATTAGCAGATGATATTTAGAGAGTTCGCTGTTATCTTTCTCCCGTTTCAAGCTGCCACTAGTAATTTAGCAAATTGCTAAAAATGAAGCATAAAACCAGACATAACCTTGAAATTTCTTAACCTGTTCTCATTTCTTTAGTGAGAAAAGTGATATCTGTCATGCCATTAGTATACTTTTTCCTTTCCTGGCCTGCTGACAGTGGAAAAGTCCTTGGCTGCCAACATACCAGCAAGAGGAACAGTGTAATGGCTATTGGGGGCCAACCCAGATACCTGTTCACTCAATCCCCAACCCCCACCACCCTCCACACTTCCTGAGGATGGGAGAGAGAATTAAAGAGATAAAGGGAAAAAAGGACTCGTGGGTTGAGATAAGAACAATTTAATAACTAAACTACAATACTATTGGAAATAATGGTATATACAAATATACAAATGAGTGATACACAGTGATACTGTCCCCTTGCACCCGACCTGATGATCAAGCCTGTTCCCAGCTAATAATCCTGGACCAGGGAGAATCTCGAAACCGCACTCATGGAATGGAGATAACAGTCCGAGCGTCCCAGACCGAGAGCTGACTGGGAGGGAGAGAAGGCCTTGGGAGAGCAACTGCCTGTAGCGAGATCATCTGAAGCAAAAGGGGACCCGGAACAAAAGGGCCGAGCTTCTGGAAGGTCCTCACCTATATACTGGGCATGATGTGTATGTTATGGAATAGATTATTGGCCACTTTGGGTCTCAGTGCTGAACCTAAGATCAAATCCTGGGCTAGTAACTGGGGCCATGCTCCCTCCCAGCTTCTCCTGTTTGCAGACAGCCAGAGAAGCTGAAAGACCTTGGCAGCCGCATAAACATCACTTTTTATCAGCCTTCTTCTGAGCACAAATCCCAAACACAACCTCTTGCTAGCTATTATGAAGAAAGTTAACTCTGTCTCAGCTTAACCCAGGTCAAAAAGTTACTGCCTGTTGCAGAGCTACCAGCACCCCAAGCGGAGAATTGACATCATCAGCCTACCAGTCTTGCCGTTTCCTAATCTCCCACTTCACGCCCACAGTGAAAGGCCCTGTGCACACGCCAGTATATCCCATCCCATGCACCACCTCTCACACGTGGTGAAGGAATTGGGTGCAGCCTCCACTGGGAGGATGTGTAAAACTCCCCTTGTTTGTCTGACAGTGGGTGAGAATTAGGGGACAG